>JANAVB010002835.1:0-45091 GCA_029216955.1 Iris pallida
AAAAGGATTAAAAGCAAACTGAACGGGAAGATTACTCAATGGCTTACTCCAAATTGGAAGGTTGCACAATATACTTTCTCTATTGGTTTGCAGAACATAGTACATTTGTGAAAAGGAAGTTCGACCCAATTCCTGATTACCCAAGATTTTTTACATGGAATGGGTACGAAATCTCAAACTTCCTCAAGGCCGAATATAACAACATGTTGAGATCGAAGATGATATTCGAAGATCTGGTTATACCTGTTGGGGAAGAAGAAGGGCACAAAGAAGATGAGCCACCTATAGAAGAAGTTGAAAAAGAGGGAGAGGAAGAACACCAAAAAGCAGGTGGAGATAATTTTGATGAACAAAGGATACCACAATATGATGAAATGAGCGCTGTGATGGACGACTCAGTACAGAAATTGGAGGATTTAAGAAGACATTATTCTGATATTCTTGCACAGAATGAAGAACTCAAAGAAAAGTTAAAAGAGATGGAGGTACAAGGAGTGCATTACGTGCAGCCAACCTTGAGAACGAGAAACTCAAAGAAAAGCTGAAAGAGCTCGAGGCACAAGAAGCGCAACAACATGTAGTCAACGTTGTAGTGGAGGGCTCTGTGCATGAACTAGAGGATTTGAGAAAGCAGAATTCTGTTCTTATTGCAGATAATGCACGGCTCATCGACAATGTTACAGAGCTACATGCACAAGGTAAAATATTTTCTATTTCAAATTTCTGATTTGTAATCTTCCAGAAGAATGGCCATTCTCCGTGTATTATAACACGAAGAATGACATTCTCCGTGTTATTTGAAACAGATAATTGCTATTCTCTATCATTTCGATACTGGAAAGGTTATTCTCCGTGTAATTCCAAATGGAGAATGCTATTCTCCATGTTATATTACACGGAAAATATTATTCTCCGTGTTAGATTCACGTCTATATTTTATTGTTGTTTGTTTATTTTAGTACAAATAACTGAGCAACTCAGAGAAACAAATTACATGCTCGTTAATGAAAATGGAGCTTTAAAATAAAGTTGAATCATTGATTATTGAGCCATTGAAAAGGATGCAAAAATTGCTGATCTCCAAGCCATTGTTGTAGCATTACAGCATGAGGAGACTCAAGCAGCTGCTGAACTTGCTGCTCCAAAAGAAGCCAAAAGAAGAGGAGGATCGGGGGGAAAGAGGTTCAGAAAACCATCAGCGCCATTAGCCGTTGAAGATGTTACTCCCTTGGAAAAGAATACAATTAGAGAGGCTAATAAAAAGTGAAAGATTAATGCCGCTCCAAAATCCGAAGAAGACGTCAAAATGGCTGAATTAAGAGGAACCGTGTCTTACTAAGGGAATGCGATGAACTCTTAATTTGGAAAGATGCGGATGAAGAGCTGAAGAAGCAATACATCGACATCGTAATTTCCAAAAAGAAGTGTCCAAAGTATGTATTCTGAACCCTTTTTTCTTTTATTTTTCTATACTTTTTTCATAATTATGTAATAAGAATCTCTATTAATTTAATCTAAACTAAATTTATGTGCAGTGATATTGTATATATTTTTGCCGAAAGAGGGTGAAAATAAAGTTACAATCCAGCTGTCGGCAATAGACCTGCAACACATACTCAACTATGAAGACATGGAGGCTGGCATACTGAACCTAATAATAAGGAAGCTGAGAGAAATTCAAGGCATTAAAAGAATGTATGCCCCGTCAAGTTCAAAGGACGTGCCATTGAACCAGAAGCAAAAGCCGGAGCCCAAATATTGAAACATAAGTGGTCTGCATTTTTGATGTCCCACACATTGGTAAGAATCCAAACAGAAAAATCCATATTCATGTGTACACCGATAAAAAATGACATAAAAAATTACTCATGATATTGTGTTTGTTTTTGGGAAACAGAACATCGTTGAACGTGCCATTGAACCAGAAGCAAAGTCGACGCTCTTAAAACTTACAAAACAGATGTAGAAGACTTCGTCATGGATTTAGAGGACGACATAGAGTTGCTATTCATCCCACTCTTTAATGTATCCATCAGACGCTATACTCTGCTCACATTCAACTTTATCTCCTACGACTGGACGCACTACAACTCCTTGAGGCAAACTACGTACGAAAAGGGCAAGGTGGATACAGAATTAATGAAGAAGACCTTAGAGCCTATCGTCAGGAGAAAAGATGAAATAATGAGGGAGAGATGCCCCGGCGAAGATAGAGTATGAGAGCACAGTGCTGAATTGTTCTCCAAATTGCCCACAACAACAGGCACCCAACTGCCTCTTATACACGGCGTATTATATGATGAGCTTGATGAGTACTCCCTTCGAAATACCGGGAGGAAATGACGATGACACTCACAAAAAGATTACAATGATAAGGTTATTATGGGCTAAGAAGATGCTTTCAAGAGAATATATAATACGAACCTAGCAATGACATTGTAAAACAACAATGTAATTATGTAATTGGACAAGGAACTTCTGTCTTTTATAAGCTCTGTCTTTTATAATAAAATCATTTTTGAATTACATTTACATTGTCAAAACCATGAATAGTTTGACTTTTATTTACATAGGAAAGTCTGAACTACTACATAAAATCCTACTACCAAGAAAAAGTTGAATGTGAGCAGCATACGGGCATCGTCAGATCAATGGAACTCCTTGAGGCCATTGAAAAGCCTTGAGGCAAATCACTTCATCGTGCATCGTCCGAGCAAGAGCAAGTGCAAGAGCGATCCCGAACCCAGTAACTTGTAGTGCCCCGACCCGCAAGATGCCTTATGTTGGATGGTTGGTTCGATGAAGCCTTGTTGGACTTGAAAATATGTGAAGGATTACTTGGAAGGCTATGCGATCGTGGCAGAAATCATCCTTTGAATGTGAGTAGTGTTGAACCCTTCAAAGATCCTTTAGCTTCACGCTTAAAATAAGGATAGTATGCTATATTTTTTATTGAGTTGTTAAATAACACCTTGCATGAAATTCGAAAAGATAATGAAAGATAAATAATCACCTGAACGTAAGCTGTATTGCTAGATGAATTGTATGCTTGTACATTGTCGTAATGAATTGCATGACAGGTGAAGACAAAGTTCCAAATACTTGGGCGGTGAGTATATCGAGCTTTGGCTCGATGAATAGATGGTAACACAGATATTAAGACCCAAGAACTGGACAGTGAGTATGCTTGAATTATGTCCGAATGAATGTATGCTAAACAGATGCTAAGTCCCAGGAATTGGGCAGTGAGTACATTGAGTTGGTTGGAAAGATGTATGGTATCAAAAGTGTGGCAAAAGGATTTGGGTAACAACATTCTATTATCCTATGCCGATGTAGAATGTTGATTACGCCAAGGTCCTGGAAAGATGGCAAGATGGCTAGATGGCAAGATGGCAATACGAATGAGAAAGATGGATTATTACTTAGTTTCCTTAGCATGCATTGTATGTTTCTTCTTATATAAGTTGTATGGTCATGGACAACTTGTCGACAAGGTGGTTCCTCGAATGGTATTTCCTGGGCCATGGAACTCGGTTCGTCCTAGGGGGAACAAGGATGGTGTCGACGTACTGACATCAGAATTTCAGGACTTGCAGTGGGGGCTTGCTACCGCCCACTGAAAGGACGCTGAAATCCCAGGTGCTGAAGTAGTAGCACGGTGTTTCAGAAACCTCCCATGGATCCGTACCCCATTCGGAGTTAGCCATTCACCTGTAAGATGATCTAAGATGGCGTGTCGCCAGTGACCTTCATATAGATAGGTTCGATGCTAATGATGTCTTATGCAGGCAGAGTAAGTTATTACTCAAATACAGGGAAGGATGTCGGCTGTTGGTAAGATCACCTGAACGGTGATGTTTATATTGAATCATGATATTGTTCCTAACAATGTCTTGTGCAGGTAGAGTAAGTATTATAAATGTATAGGGATGGACACGACCGTGGGTAAGAATCACCAAAGGGTGATAACTACATGCTTTAAATTATGTTGGTTACGAGAATTGCATGCTTTACTTTTTGTCGGCTATAACATGAAATTGACCCTAAGGCAACGAGAAAGACCACTGTTAATAATGTTCTGTAACATGATTACTTAGTATTGTCTTCTTAGGTGAGTTGGGCCAGCACCGCTCGCCAGTACATTGATGATGTACTGACCTACGTTGTGGGCAATATTACAGGTGTTTGCTTGGAGGAAATCCTGTGAATCAGTGCTTGGCATCGATGAATCGGGGGGTGTGCAAAAGCTCTTCTTTCAAGACGATGTCTTTTGCTATACGTGACATAATGTATGGAACAGTGGAATTCAGTTGTACCAGTGAGATTGTAGCCATATTGGCAAGTTTATTGTAAAGAAGTCGGTATTCATTTGTAGCCTAAAGGACAAGTGTATGCATTCAGTTGGCTATTCACTACTAAAATAAGGTAAATTAGCGACATCATGATACGTCACTAATAATGACAATTACGTCGCTAATCGTAATTGGCGATGGCTTTAGCGACGTAAAGTGAAGGTCACTTTTAAGCTAGTCGCAGATGGCAAATTCGTCGCCCTACGTCGCTGTTTGCGACGTCCCAGCCCTGTCGCTAGGTCGTCGCAAAGTTAGCGACATAGCGCGACGAAAACTTTACGTCGCAAACTTAGCGACGTAGTGCGACTTCTTAGCGACGTTTAGTTCTATTGACGTGATGACGTGGCATGCCTGCCATGTCAGCAATGTGGCGACGTACAGCGACGTAACGCCGCTAATTAGCGACTTATAGCGACGTCCACTTTCCGTCGCTATACGTCGCTATCCTTCGCAGACTACTGAAAAAAAAATTAAAAAATATAATATATATTTTTGTTATGCTGTGTGACTGTGTTTACAGTGTGTGTGAAGTGCAGTGTTCGAACCATCGATAGTTTCGCTTACTGTTCTATGTTTTATCTTGGATAGAAAGAGCAACAGTTCAGGGTGCACTTCTCAGAGCTTCCTCTTCACGTCCTTCACCTTCTCGGGATCCTGTACGACGTCCCGAGAGAGTGAAAGATGTGAAAATGAAGCTCTCAGAAGTACACCCTGAACAGTTGCACTTTCTGTCCAAGATAAAACATACAACAGTAATCGAAACTATCGATGGTTCCGAATACTACATTTCACATACACTGTAAATACAGACACATCATCACAAAAATACACATTATATTTTTTTAAATTTGGGCAGCACCTCCTTTGTATATCAGATCATCGCTTATAACCCAGCATAGATATTTGTCATCCCTGTCACAGATATCATCATAATTAAGTCTCCCATCATAACTGTCTACAACTAATAGATGAATAACAGTCTCCATCATAACAGTCTACAACTAAATATCATACATGTACTCAATGAAAATACCAACAAATTAAATATCACAAACATACATGTCCAACAAACATACATGTCCAACAGAGTCAAAAAATAATAAAACCAGTGTACAGAACGGTCAATGTATCCATAGGGCCAATACATACAAAGATGATAAAAAAATATACTGGATCACTGAGGACCCCTGCCGCACATCTGGGATAGAATGTACTCATACTGCTCCAGGATGAGCTGCACCGTAGGGCAGTAGGAGGCAGTGCAATCTCTGGAGTCGGTGCCGTCGATGGACCGGGAGGACGTATCTGCTCCAGCTCTCGCAGTTGCTCACCATGCGCAGCCAGGGTACTCACCATCCTCTGAGTACTCTCCTCAATCGAAGTCGATACCTGAGTGAGTGAGGCAGACATAGTCCTCTGCGATCCCTCCAGCTCGACCTGTCTACGCTCTGTGCACTGCATAGACTCGGTGAGCGTGTGCAAGCTGGCAGCTGTAGCCTGCTGTAGACTCATCAGCTCCTGTATACTGCGCTCGACCGTATCAAATCGTTCGGTGATCATCGGAGGGTCGGATCGTCGCTCGACCGCATCAGAAATTTGCTGCTGCAACTCACGACGCAGCTCATCGATCTGACGACGAATATCTTGAGCTCGTGACGACGCCTGCGAAGCCGGAGACTGCGCACTAACAGAGGGGGCCCGGGATGACTTCGAAGCCAAATACGCGCCGTAGGATCCCGTACCGTAGTACGTACCCTTCTGAAGACCGCCAACGGCGGTCATCCAGAGGTCGTCCGGCGATGGAGCTGTAGGCGGCTGGGAGGAAGTACCAGCCCCTCCCTCTGCTGGCGCACTAGCAGCAGCCGCCTCCTCCTGTAGCCGAACAAACTCGACCTAGAATAATGTTTGCTAACGTGTAAGTGTTTGCTAAAGTCTATATTGATATCTATTTTCGTTTTCTAAATTATAGTAAATTAATATAAAGAATAGAACGTACATGCCTGCGTCGCCCTCTCGTCAATGAACTCCCCAGCCCTCCGATGGGTGACCAGAAAGACGGTCACCATGTTCGGGTCCTCACCCTTTTTTACCTGTTAAAATAATTATCTATTATTAGTATTAAACATTCTATCAAACTATATAAATTAATGTCCGTCATAGAAAACGTACCAGACGACAAAAATACTTCGTCATCGGAATGGAGCCACCACACCACTTACTGGCGCTCGACCGCGCCACCTTGGCCTTGTCAGACTGCTCCTGGTACCTAGCCTCGGCGAATCTAGCCTTCATCGCAGTCCACTGCTCTGGCGTGATCCAACCGTGGATCGCCTTTCCGGAGCGATCACGAGACTTCTGGTCGTGGATCGCATTACGGATGAGCTTGCCTACGATGGCAGAAAATTGGGCCTCGATCTTCGCCGCCGATGTGGTGGATAGAAATAGGTCCTCTACAAGAAGTAAAATAGAAAAGTTATATAATATACACAAATGATTATTAAAATTTAAAAATAAACAAATTTTTACCTTGAAGTGGGCCAACCAAAAGGCCTTCCTATCTGTGGGAGCATCTGAGTAGTTAATCCAAGGCTCACCATAGTTCTGCCTCAGAAATAACCCCAGCTGTCTCTGTACTACAAGAGGCCGATATCTATACAATAATAATTTTCATGAATATATAGTACATATAATCATTTGAGAAATCTATATTAACTAATTAACTTACTTCGTAGGCCCGTCCGTCCAAATCTCCATATGCGTCTCGCCCGGGGGAGCGCATGGAGGGTCGCTCTCACCTCTTGCCTGGGCAGGATCAGTCTGATCGCCGTCCTCCATATGCTCGGCATCGGCTCTCCCCATGGAGCCGTCGGTAGGAAGAATGCTGGACGCGGGATCAGGAATGCTGGATGCGGGATCAGGAATGCTGGATGCGGGATCAGGAACGCTGGATGACGAGGGAGGAGTCGTCAACCTGCTGGAACTGCCCTGTCCCGGTAATGGACCGGGAATAGAACGGTACAATGGCGTACTCGGAGATGAGGATGAGGGTACGAAATCTCCATTTCCAGCCCGAGGCTGACGGGACTGCCTAATATAAAATCTTCCACGTCATCCAGATGGTATAGTCATACCTGATAATAACATATGACAATAAAACAAAAATACATATTTATATGATAGACATCACAGATTTTTAAAAAATATCATAGTCACAGATAAAGTGTCACTAAAGTGTCACTAAAGTGTCACAGATTTATATGATAAAAGTGTCACTAAAGTGTCAAATATGATAAAACAAACGTATAGATTTAATCCTCTTCTGAAAATTCATCTAGTTCGTTTAGCTCATCATCATCATCATTCTTCTTCTTCTTCTTCTTCTTCTTCTTCTTCTTCTTCTTCCTCCTCCTCCTCTACATCTTTACTTTCATCTGCATCTTCCTCTTCAGATAATTCTACTTCTTCTACACAATTAGATGTGTAATGAGGAACTTCCGTCGTGTCTACTTCTATAATATTTGTTACAAGAGGTAGTCATCCTCTTGATAAACTATATCGTCAACCTCAAAGGTATTTCTAGCTTTGGTCTTGCATACTGCCCACCAGTCCGACCTTGTTATTTCCCGTTTAGGATAACTTGTGAAGTACACGAGCTGAGCCTGACTTGATAGGACAAATGGTTCATAGGCTTGATATCGACGCCGATAGTTTATATCAAAAAGACCGTGCTTGTATACTTTCCAACCTTGACCTTCAATCGGATCTAACCAATCACACCTGAATAACACAATCTTAGCAGGCTCTATTCCATAACTATATGTCAGCTCCACGATCTTCCGTAGCATGCCATAGAAATCGTTGCCTGTATCAACATCTTTGTAGTTCGAAGATCTGATACACAAACAGCTATTTTTGGTGGAGTCGAGATCCACAAAGTTGTCTCTGATCGGGCAAGTTGTTGACTTGAACCTAAACCCATTAACACAGTAGCTTGGCCATATTTTTGCAGCATAAATTGGTCCCTTGGCTAGCGTTCTAATAGGCTCATTCTCAAGTCTTGCGTATGGACGATCGACCTAAATACTACAAAAGAAGAAATTAAGCTCATTCTCAATCAAGTGCATATACAGAAAGGTAATTACAGAGTTCTCAAGTCTTACATATACACTCAACCATAATGGAAAATAACGTCTCATTTCTTGTTCTAGTTCTTCTTCTATTATGTGTGGCCTACCTGACCTCACATCATCATTAAATATACTGAAACAACATCGCTCAATTAATATAATAGTATAACAATCAACACTATTAAAATAATATAGACGTATTAATTACTTACCCCTCCAGTTTCTCTACTTTCTCCTCGTCGTAGTTGAGTAATACATACACCTGAGCAGCCCTTAGATCATCATCGTTCAGATATCTCTTCTTCATTTTACCCGATGGCTTTCCTGGAGCATTGAATACCTTCAGTATTGTATCATTACTTTCATGATCTCCGTCATCATTTCTGGAAGCTCTCGTTCTATTAGTTGCAACATGAGGCTTGAAATACATCGAACAAAAGTTTGTAATCTCCTCGAGAACATAGGCTTCACAAATAGAACCCTCGACCCGTGCCTTATTTTTTACCTTTCTTTTTAGGTGATTCAAATGTCTCTCGAATAGGTACATCCATCGATATTCGATGGGTCCATCAACAAGTGCCTCATATGATAGATGAATCGGTAAATGCTCCATAGAGTCGAAGAATCCAGGAGGAAACACCCTCTCTAGCTTGCACACTGTTACCGTAATGTCCTTCTCTTGCTTTTCTAGACGATCAACGAGCAATTTCTTAGAACAAAGATCCCGGAAGAATATGCTAAGCTCTGTCAATGGATCCCGAACTGCCTGCGGTAAGAATTCCCGAAATGCAATCGAAATTAACCTCTCCATGAATACGTGACAGTCGTGGCTCTTCATACCCGCCAATTTGTTTTCCTTCAGATCGACACATCTTCTCAGATTTGACACATATCCATCTGAAAATTTTAGGCCCTGGATCCACCGACAAAGTCTCACTTTATCCTCCTTGTCCAGCGAGAAAATTGACTTCGGCAGGAACTGTTTTCCATTCTGCTCTATCAAATGCAACGCAGGGCGTTTGCATATTTCTTCTAAGTCCAACCTGGCCTTGGGATTGTCTTTCATTTTTCCTTTACGTCCATCACAGTATTAATTATGTTATCAAACACATTCTTCTCAATATGCATGACATCAAGATTATGTCTGATCAGATTGGTACTCCAGTATGGCAGATCCCAGAATATGCTCCTCTTTGTCCAGTTATGATCTCTACCAAATCCATCGCACTTGTACCCAGTTGTAGGATCTTCGATAGCACTTGGAAAATCTCTAACCTCCTCCTATATCGTGGCTCCGTACCACCTTGGCAGTGGATCACCCTTCTCTACAACGCCGGTACGGAATGCATTCCTGTTCCTTCTGAACGGATGATCTTTTGGCAGAAATTGCTGTTAGCCCAATGATTACATCATGTTTTTGAATATGGCTAATCAATTAAGTTTAACTAGTGATGTCACTAATATTCATGTAAATCACTATCATGTTGCTACCTAAACTTAGCATTGTCCTAACTACTTAAACTTAGTATTGTCCTAAATGTTCTATATCATATTGCTATGCTTATATCATACTGCATCATATTGTTTTGTTCGTCTGACATGTACTTGCAGACAAGCAGTAAGTATGATCAAACCAGGACATATGCAATTAACAATATTTGATGATCCAAAGACGGCGTTATACAAGAAGATATCTCTGAACTGCCTAACGACCTATCCGGAGCCTCGCATCTTTGATGATCCATAGACGTCATCAAAAGGGCTATTAGTTTTCATATTTATTCTGTATTTTTCCTTTTATTGAGTCTAGGAAAAATGTGAGATTGATCGGATCGGTACTGGCTTAGGTTTTTCTCAGTCCACAAACAAAAATAAGCCTACCTACGTATCCCAAAAATCTACAATTCCAAAAAGCCCAAAACCTATGCAAATTTGGTTTATTCTTTACTGTTCTAAACCAGCAGAACTCCGACAGAACTCTGACCGAGTTCGGTTCGAGTTCGGCCCGAGTTCGATCTAGGTTATTTGAATTTTAGTTTCCACCAAAACTGCGTCCAACGTTCGTATGCGAAATGCTAGCATCCAAACTCTGCCCGAACTCTGCCCGAGTTCGGTTCCTAAAAAATACTATAAATAGAGTTAAGATTACCATTCATCTCAACAATCCAATTTCATCTCATCTCTTCTTTCTCTATCTAAAGTGTTCTGAGCTTTACTTTCATATCTAAGCCTTTACGACTCTTAGCCAAGCCAGTACAGTTTCTGTTTAATCTAGAGTTTGGTGTTGAAGTGTTGTATCGGAAGTTGTATTAAAAAAACGTTTCAGTTTTCCAATTGCCTTCTGGAGTCGGTCGTGCGCTCGTCACCAAGCACGGTGTTGTGAAGTCGGTCGTGCACTTGTCGCCAAGCACGGTGTTGTAAGAGTTGCAAGCACTCAGTTAAAGCTTGTGCCATAGTGGATTAACAGCGAGCAAGAGTAATCACGACTGGACTAGTCCTCTCAGAGGAAAACCAGTAGACATCATGGTGTTCACTGAGTTTGATTTCTTGACTCTTACTTTGCTATATTTTATTTACTGTCTTTTATCTGCCATAATATAACTGCTCAATATTTTTAATTGGTGATTTTTTTCCGCTGTACACGTACACACTCTATTCACCCCCTCTAGAGGTGCTCAACGGTCCTACAATTTCCGATGACAATCAAAGAAGCACGGTTTTCCTCCGTGTTTCAAGCGGAAAGCCTTACTACGGTCCATGCAATAAGGACATGAGAGACGTCCATGAGTGCTCCATCCAGATAACATTCCATAGGCCGGAAAGTCGTTGATGGTCCACATAAGGGTTACCTTCATCTGAAAATTTTGCTTCCTGGAAACATCGTACGTGTTAGCGCCTACTTCCCATAACTGATTCAACTCATCTATCAAAGGCTATAAGTACCTCTTGAGATTGTTCGGACCAGGAATTATAACGGTTAGAAACATGTACTGAGTCTTCATGTACATCTAAGGCGGTAGGTTATACGGAGTGACAATCACAGGCCAGCACGAATACTGGGATCCCGAAAGACCAAAAGGAGTAAAACCGTCAAAAGATAGCCCCAACCTGACATTACGCGGATCTGAAGTAAAATCAGGATACACTCGATCAAAGTGCTTCCACGCTTCTCCATCGGATGGGTGATCCAATACTCCTTCAATCTGTTCTCGCATGTGCCAACTCATATTTTCGGCCGTCTCTTTCACCATAAATAATCTTTACAACCGCGGCGTTAAAGGCAAGTAGTGCATTGAATCGGTCGGTCTTCTTGCACCGGTAGACCTTCCTGTACTAGTTGTCTTATAGCGATCAGCACCAAAATCTGCACACATCTGCATCCTTGTCGTCTTTGTAGTACAGCATGCACCCATTGCGACAAGAATCAATTTTTTCGTATCCCATCCAGAGCGATCTCACCATCCTCTTAGACCGGTAGAAGTCTTTAGGCAACTTAGCACCCTCAGGCAATATTTCTATAAGCAACTCCATAAGACGGTTGTAGCAATCTTGCGACATGTTAAAATTGGACTTGATGCTCAACAATCTTGTAACCACCTCCAACGGTGAATGATCCTCACAACCAGGATATAATGGAGTCCTTGCATTCTCCAGCAACTCCATGAACTGTGCAGCATCGGCATTCGGTGCCTCCCCAGGTGCATCATGATCGTCCGGATCGAAACTAGGCCCCGCCGCGTAAAAAATTATGTTCACCAACCCATCGTCGTAAGCAGCGTTGTTGTGGACATGCACATAAGACTCATACTCCGATGCTAAAGACACAAGTTCTCTGTGTGCGCTCCACTGATAGTAATTCGGCGTGAAATCCTTCGAGTATAAATGATACGTGACTTCCACTTCTGGATGATATTTCAAGTTGCGACATCTCACACACGGACACTTAATTTTGGTACCGTCCATGTACTGAGGGAACGCCTTGGCAAACTGCAGGAACTGCTGTACACCCTCTATGAATTCATCTCGCACACCGCACATGTCATCAGGATGACGGTTGTACATCCACGAACGATTTCGTAAGTAGTAATTCATATCCATATCCAATTAAGGATAATTCTGTAAGATAGATACATGCACATTACAGTCAGTGAATAAATGTTAAGACAGTTTAGATATGGGTGCGCAACATAAACTGTTCATTCATTCCACATATTACAGACAAAGAATTTGAAGGAAGAAACAAAACAACTATGTTGGGACTAAAACAACTGTCTTGTGTCTAAGTGTCGTATCCGATAGACCGATACTAATCCGATACGGTCGATACTAATCCGATACCGATTCTGATACTCATCCCAACTGTCCAATATCGACCCTTTGGGTCTACAAGAGTTACTTCACCCAGTTTGTCAAGAAAGGTAAAACTTTTTAAATTAATATCCAATATCGACCCTTTGGCCTGTGCTTGAGCAGTATCCTAACTCAAACTATCTATCCTAACTATAAATTAATATCCTACTTTAACATCTACTAACTCTCATATTCCTTCTAACATAAACTAATATATCCTAATCTAAACTAACCCTTTAACTGAAACTAATATCTAAACAATGATAATCATGAACTAACACCCTAACCTGGAAGTCCACACTGCTCAAGCACAGGCCAAAGGCCAAGTTATTAGGCAAAATGTAGGCAACTGCCTGTAGCTACAAGGCAAAACCAAATGTTGACGGTATATATACCGTCAACATTTAAAAAGTTTACTTGTCTTGACAAAATGAGTGAAGTAACTCTTATAAACCGAAAGGATACTCTATACACTCTATGTAATACGATATACCAATCATACATACACTTCTTGGATACTCTATACACTCTAGTAATGAATTGCCCTTACTAATGATGCTCTTAGGTAACATATTTAACAGATGAGATTTTCATGTTGCACTTACGCATTTGTAGCTATAAACTGCTTGAGCAACAACATATAGGTATGGGAATCGGTATCGGACTATTCCTATGAGTATTGGTATCGACGATATCAGTAGTAGACTTACTAGCTAGGGTTTTGGTCAAACTCTAGTCCACAAGTTCAATTAGCCTATTGGGTTCATTTCTAGGTAATCCTATAGATATATCAGGGTATAGGCTAAGGTACACTAGGTCAAGCACATATGTATACCATATATATACAATAACATATATATATATATATATATATATATATATATATATATATATATATATATATATATATAGTATATATATCCTCTCATAAAATACATATATCCTCTCAAAAAAAATACATATATATATATACATATATCCTCTCAAATCCAAATATAGCAAGCCCCTATATATCATAACCTTACCCCACATGAATCTCATGCGTATATAATCTCAGCTATATATATATATATATATATATATATATATATATATATATATATATATATATATATATATATATATATATATATATATATATATATACATATATCCTCTCATAAAAATACATATATCCTCTCAAAAAAAAATACATATATATATACATATATCCTCTCAAATCCAAATATAGCAAGCCCCTATATATCATAACCTTACCCCCACATGAATCTCATGCATATATAATCTCAGCTATATATCACTACTCTACATATATGAACTAAATATACCAAGCCAACACATTTCTATTTCACATACATATATCTCAGGAAACTGAGTATACAACCAACAACTTCTAAACATTCTATTTAACTCAAACCCCCAACACAACTCACAGTCAACAAACTAAACCCAACCTTGTACCTCAGAAATTCCAAACTCAATCTCAGGAAAACCTGAGATTGCATTTCAACTGCCAAACCCCACAACCTAAATAAAACCCAAAACATGTCAAGAGGGGTCGTATGTGTTTGTGTGCATACAAATGTGTCCAAGGGTCGTGTCAGTGTCCAAACTGCACAGACAGTGGGTGTGTACGGGGTGGAGGAGAAGGAGAAGGAGGAGGAAGAGGAGTTAATTAGGTCAGGGTTTACCTGCGCTCGAGGAGGAGGAGCTCTACGGGAGGGTAGGGGTCGCCGGAGGGGGAGGGAGTCGCCGGAGGGGTAGGGTCGCCGGAGGGGGAGGGAGTCGCCGGAAGGGGGGAGAAGGGAGTCGCCGGAGGGGTAGGGTCGCCGGAGGGGGAGGGAGTCGCCGGGGGGGAGGGGAAGGGAGTCGCCGGGGGGGGAGGGGAGCTGAGTGAAAATTGGAATTTTCGAGTGAGGGGAAAAAAATGAAACGCTGTGCCCTAAGTAAAAATGTTAGCGACGTCAAGAGCGGCCGTCGCTATGCAAAATTTTAATAGATGGCGACATATTTTAATAAAATGTCGCTGAACGTCGCTATTCAGCGACGTAATTTAACTCCTGTGGCTGAACGTCGCAAGTCAGCGACGCTTTGCGATGTTTATATAAAGGAGTCGCTATATTCCATAGTTAGCGACGGCATTTTATGCCGTCGCTAAATTACGTCGCTAATAGATCATATTTAGTAGTGATTCAAGAGTCTTGTAATCAGTTGTAAACTCTGTATTCGTTGAAAGTCTTGTAATCCATTATGATTATCAATAAAGAGATACATTCTTCATATCTTGTGTGACTTTAATTTATCTGCTTGGTTTTGCGGTGTAGTCGATGTTTTCCGAGAAATACTAGGAACTGTAATGGTTTTTGCCTTGTATAAGTGCAATCTAGACTTGTACGACATCACGCCAGTGGCTAGTTTTCGATCCTCCGGGATCGGGGTGTGACATAATGGTATCAGAGCACGGCTTTACGTACTTGGATTCCTATTCGATTTGTTTCGAATCAATGTTGCTACTAAGATGATTCTAAGCTCCTTTTGCGATGATTCAAAGATTGCTTCCGCGATTATTCAAAGTTGCTTCCACGGTGAATCAAAGTTGTTTCTGCGAATACTCAAAGTTGCTTCCGCGATGAAATCAAAGTTGCCTCTATGATGACTCATAGTGCTTCTGCGATTATTCTGTATTGCTTCCAAACTATTCTATGTTGTTTCCTAGACTAAAAGTCCGTTGATCCTTCTAGTTGCTCACTGGGTATTCCATACAATAAGTCTAAATATGTGGGCTGTGATATGTGTGCTTTGTTGAATTTCTAAAAGATACCAAAAAGAATAATAATGATGCGATGTGATAATAAGTTTGTGATGTATGCTGGATGTCTTATGCGTGGGATTCATTGAGATCGATTGTTATGCAGCAATCGACCGTGGGTGATGGAATGGTATATTGGAACTGAATGTGCATGGATTTTAGTGAATGGAAATCGACAGAATCTTGAGTCGGTATTTGTGGTCAGCATAACTACTACATGATGGATAGTCCAGATTGGATGTTGATTTGATACGAGAAAATATTGTGTCGGGAATGGCTTGAGCTCTGAGTGGTATATTACATATACCCTTGTTGTGATTAGATGTCCCTTGACCCTTGATGTGTTCATAATTTAGTGATTGCTTTACCTATAAGGTATTGGGTGGTATCAAATCGTAGCTGAGATTACGGTTGATACATGATGGCTAGGCGTGTCCCTTGATGATTAAATTCGGATGAACCGTTGTGAGATTTTGATGTGTTCGGATGAACCATCGCTAGACCTTGACGGTTAGCATTAAGTTGGGTAATAAGAGATTGAGAATATGAAATGAATGCCTTGGATGGGATAGAAGAAATTTTAGATTCAGACGAGTACCTGAATCAGTTGGGTAAAAGGATTGTAGGCTTGGTAACGAGGGAGTGGTGTTGTTACTAAAAGATTTGGAAGAACAAGATGGACCGAATATAAAATGATGTCGGAATTGAGTAAAAGAAATTGCATGTTAGATATCGACAGAATCGATGGTGATGTTAGACGCTTATTGTGATGTTGCGAATGAATTAGAAGATGCAGAGAGTTGCATTGATGACCGAAAAGTTAGAGAATGGGCTTGAGGAATAAATGATCTTAGCACGTTGTACAGTGTGCTTGAGAAAATTTGATGTGTCCCGAATTAACAAGTTATGACCCTTGACTTTTTTGAGGCATAGAGGATGGGTACTTGTCCCTTAATGCATGAAAGAGTAGATGTTCCTTATGCGAGTCGAATGACTGGAATACAAATAAGTATCGAGGTGCATCGATATGTAATAGACCCTGTCAGTAAATGATATTGTTGTATGAATAACAAGTTGGGTAGAATATAGAATTGTTGGATTATGACTTATGTCATATCCCCTAAGATGACCGATATACGAATGCTACATGATTGGTGCTATAGAGATTGGATCGGTGTATGAATAGTAAATCTTCTTATGGAATCACAAGGAGATGATGCAAAACGAATATTTATGGTTAACGTGAATTGTTAAGAGATGACCGTGTTGGTGCTAGAAAATTTATAAATGATGCCTCAGAAGAAATATGATTATGTAGTTGCCTTATTTTGTTGGTTAAGAGAGTACGGACCGTATCGATGATCTAAAAATGTGGAAAACGTATATGTCGCAAAGAGACCATAGGGAAGAGATCATAAGTGATAAACTATTAAGATAGCAATATTGGATTATGATTCAGAATAGTTGACCCGATCGAATAGACAATTTGAGTACGATATGAGGATGCAAGTCGGATTGAACAAGTGATGCTATGTCTATACAAGTGGAAATAGAAAGTTTGGATATTCGATTGATAAGTTTTATATGATAGCTTCGGGAGTGACCATAAGGATTGTCGGATAGAATTGTCGGATAGATTTTGTCGGTTGCGGGTAAGTCTAGAATGTGACTTCATTGGATATGGCCCGAGTATGAGGACGGGTAGAAAGACTTGACCCTAGATTGTTGGTTGGTTGCCTAGATTGTCGGTTGGTTGCCTAGATTGTCAGTTGGTTGTCTAGAGTGTCGGTTGGTTGCCTAGAATGTCGGTTGGTTGCCTAAGTTTTAGTTTGGTTGGCTATGTCTTTTAGTTGTCCGAGTTGGAAATGAGTTCATAAGATTGGGGTGGTGTCCCATGTCCCTAAGTTGGTCAGACCATAGAGTTTTTCCTATGATAAGAATTGGTCGCCTCTAAGATAACATATAAGTATGTCACTGATAGCTATCCATCTCATATGAGTTAGCTGAATGTCTGGTTTAGCTTAGATTAGCTGGCCGTAGAGACTTGACTGAATGCTAAGTTGACTGTTAGAAAATCGTAGGATGTCCCTATTAATGTTGCGTGAGTATAGTCGGAATGAGTAAGATATGTCGGAAGGTAAACTTGGAATGGAATGGAGATTGGATAAATTTTGATGTTATAATATTGGATGGGATGACGGATCATATTGGTTTCAGAAATTGAGTTGCCTTTGTTGGAATGCTGGAAATTGTTGGAACTGGTTGGATTTGGTTGATTAATATTGAGCTGCGTAAAATTGATGGTAGTGCTTTGAGACAGTTGGAATAATTTTATTGATCGGATCAGAATTGAGGAAAAGTGTACGACGAAATTGGATAATGCATGTAGCCGAGATCGGCGAGAGCGAAGGTGAATAGGAATGACCCTCGGGATTGATGTTGCTGGGATATAAGAGTTGCTTATGCGAGAGGATAATATGTTGGCTTGATCTATACGGGAAAATGTTACTAGAGTACAATGATGGTACAATTTGATGAATGAATCATGATCGAAAAAGTTACGAGTGCAAACAAAGTGTATGGACGCGAACGATGATGAGTATAAGATTTGATCGATGAGAATCGGGGTATCGAAATAAAATGTGGCAATAGGATTTATCAACTTTGGTGGCATGGATGACAATGAACTTGAAAGGAATACTTGATACATCTAAGTCGGAATACTTTGAAATTTTTTTGGATCGGTTGAGGAAAATTTCTCGAGTTAGAATTGGTAACATCTATTGTGTTATTAGTTGGTTGGGATATTCAATAAACAAGTGAGATTATACGAGATGCCCAAAAAGAATTACTAATGTTCGGAAGAGAAGTTACACCATAGCTCGTTCGTTTCTCTATCGCTGAACTTGGCTGAAATGCATGTATTTTTGGGACGCCTAAAATATGTGTATGATTCCAACTAAGTGGTATGCTAAATTCAAACGAAGCCACGGGGATTATCATGTGCTAAGGATTTGCACGAGTGTTGGAGGAAAGATAAAAAAGATGGTAAACTATGTTGAATCAATTGGGATGCTGTAACGAGACTGTACATTACATGAAAATCAATCGAGAGATTGTGGAAAAATATTAAATGGTGTAAGTTGATTGGTGAGAAGTTTCATAAAAAGTCGGTTGAAGTTTTGGGGATGAGTTTTGTTTTAAATTTCGAGGACGAAACTTTTTCTGAGTGGTATATATTGTAGTGCCCCGACCCACAAGATGCCTTATGTTGGATGGTTGGTTCGATGAAGCCTTGTTGGACTTGAGAATATGCGAAGGATTGCTTGGAAGGCTATGCGATCATGGCTGGAATCGTCCTTTGAATGTGAGTAGTGTTGAGCCCTTCAAAGATCCTTTAGCTTCACGCTTAAAATAAGGATAGTATTCTATGTTTCTTATTGAGTTGTTCAATAACACCTTGCATGAAATTCGGAAAGATAATGAAAGATAAATAATCACCTGAACGTAAGCTGTATTGCTAGATGAATTGTATGCTTGTACATTGTCGCAATGAATTGCATGACAGGTGAAGACAAAGTTTCAAATACTTGGGCGGTGAGTATATCGAGCTTTGGCTCGATGAATAGATGGTAACACAGATATTAAGACCCAAGAACTGGGCAGTGAGTATGCTTGAATTATGTCCGAATGAATGTATGCTAAACAGATGCTAAGTCCCAGGAATTGGACAGTGAGTACATTGAGTTGGTTGGAAAGATGTATGGTATCAAAGGTGTGGCAAAGGGATTTGGATAACAATATTCTATTATCCTGTGCCGATATAGAATGTTGATTACGCCAAGGACCTGGAAAGATGGCAAGATGGCTAGATGGCAAGATGGCTAGATGGCAAGATGGCAATACGAATGAGAAAGATGGATTATTACTTAGTTTCCTTAGCATGTATTATATGTTTCTTCTTAGATAAGTTGCATATAGTTGTATGGTCATGGACAACTTGTCGACAAGGTGGTTCCTCGAATGGTATTTTCTGGGCCATGGAACCCGGTTCGTCCTAGGGGGAACAAGGATGGTGTCGACGTACTGACATCGGGATTTCAGGACTTGCAGTGGGGGCTTGCTACCGCCCACTGAAAGGACGCTGAAATCCCATGGTGCTGAAGTAGTAGCACGGTGTTTCGAAAACCTCCCATGGATTCGTACCCCATTCGGAGTTAGCCGTTCACCTGTAAGATGATCCAAGATGGCGTGTCGCCAGTGACCTTCATATAGATAGGTTCGGTGCTAATGATGTCTTATGTAGGCATAATAAGTTATTACTCAAATACAGGAAAGGATGTCGGCTGTTGGTAAGAATCACCTGAACGGTGATGTTTATATTGAATCATGATATTGTTCCTAACAATGTCTTGTGCAGGCAAAGTAAGTATTATAAATGTACAGGGATGGCTACACGACCGTGGGTAAGAATCACTAAAGGGTGATAACTGCATGCTTTAAATTATGTTGGCTACGAGAATTGCATGCTTTACTTTTTGTCGGTTATAACATGAAATTGACCCTAAGGCAACGAGAAAGGCCACTGTTAATAATATTCTGTAACATGATTACTTAGTGTTGTCTTCTTAGGTGAGTTGGGCCAGCATCGCTCACCAGTACATTGATGATGTACTGATCCACGTTGTGGGTAATATTACATGTGTTTGCTTGGGGGAAATCCTGTGAATCAGTGCTTGGCATCGATGAATCGGGTGGGTGTGCAGAAGCTCTTCTTTTAAGACGATGTCTTCTGCTATACGGGACATAATATATGGAATAGTAGAATTCAGTTGTACCAATGAGATTGTAGCCATATTGGCAAGTTCATTGTAAAGAAGTCGGTATATTCATTTGTAGCCTAAAGGGCAAGTGTATGCATTCAGTTGGCTATTCAAGAGTCTTGTAATCAGTTGTAAACTCTGTATTCCGTTGCAAGTCTTGTAATCCATTATGATTATCAATAAAGAGATACATTCTTCATATCTTGTGTGACTTCAATTTATCTGCTTGGTTTTGCGGTGTAGTCGATGTTTTTCGAGAAATACCAGAAACTGTAATAGTTTTTGCCTTGTACAAGTTCAATCTATACTTGTACGGCATCACGTCCAGTGGCTAGTTTTCGATCCTTCGGGATCGGGGCGTGACATAACTAACAACATGGCACACATTCGATAAAGTGCACGAACACGAAATTCCTTGAGGCAAAGGAATTCCTTGAGGCACAGGACCAGAAGCAAAGGAATTCCTTGAGGCAAAGGACCTTGCAAATGAATTCACTTAATCGTGCATCGTCAGAGCAATGGAACTCCTTGAGGCAAATGAATTCCTTGAGGCAAATCACTTCATCGTGCATCGTCAGAGCAATGAAACTCCTTGAACAAAGGAACTCCTTGTGGCAAAGGAATATCGTGCATAGTCAGAGCGAATCAAAGTGCGAGCGCTTCGACAGAGTGTGGGTTGGCAATCAACCCAAATCCTGTGGCTCTTCCAGTAACCAATATCATGGCACACAGTCGATGAAGTGTACGAACACGGACAGTCCACTAGGCACATCTCAGTCTTCTGAAGGACTTCAGCACCAAAACTTCTTCGAACGAGGAGATCGACCACCAACAGGAAAGCGTCTTGCCAAGGCGGGGGATCGGTAGAGTCCATCTCCACAAGAAAAGCTAAGTGAGACGAGAACAAACTCTTCCTCCATTACTGCCATTTATAGGCAAGGACAACTCAAACTCATACGCCAAGTGGCAGTCACTTTGAATTCAATTCAATTAATTTGTATTAATACCAATGCATCTGCCCCTTCTCAAGTAAAACTAAGTAAGACTAGAACAAACTCTCCAAACTACTGTCATTTATATGCCATTAATACCAATGAATCCGCCCCTTCGAATTCTGCCAAGTCACCACCATTCTCCGTGTACTGTTTTGCCCAATTGACGGAGAATTATAAAAAAAGTTGATTATTAGAGCATCTCCAACCCTATTGTGAGCATCTGCCCCTTCAAAATGACTTTTATATATATTGGAACTAGAAGAAGTGAAAAAGTTGTATTGGAATTTGAAAATGAAAAAGAATGCTATTCTCCGTGTTTATATAAATGGAGAATAGCATTCTCCGTTTTGAATTAGACGGAGAATAGCATTCCCAGTGTTAAAACGATTGAGGATTCTATTCTCCGTTTAATATGGAAGGGAGAATGGCATTCTCCGTGTAGTCTGAAACGGAGAATAACATTTCCGTTTAAATTAAAACGATTGAGGATTCTATTCTCCGTTTAATTTGGAACGGAGAATGACATTCTCCGTGTAACTTGGAAGTTGAAAAAAAGTTGTCTTGGAAGTTGAAAAAAAGTAATTATATTGTCTTCTCAAACTTTTGTATTGGAGAACATATTTTTATCTCATTGTCTTGTGTGAATGACATCTTGCCATATAGGAAAGACATTGTCTTAAGTCAACGATGTTTCATTTGATTCCACTTGCTCTTTGTCGATATTTCGCTTTCGTACTTTACAATTACGAAAATCGTGACCCGATTTTTTACAAACTCTATAAATTCTAGGCTTCAGGATAGTCTGACTTACTTTAGGCTGGCTAGATTTCCCTTGAGAAGGCCTTCCTTTTGTTGCTACCGGATTTGGCTCTTTAAAAGATTCATACACTCCATGAACTGCATCAGCTACCATTTGTTCTTCTTCACCAATATCGGTCACCATTTTTTTCAACTCTATCATGACAGACGACATCAACTTCGTTCCCTTCTCTTGAATTTTGCTTTATTTTTTACAATAATACGTAAAAAAATTAACTTGTTCATTGATACCCTGCATACCTTCTGCTCTCAATACTGTCTGGGTGGATGAATCTTCTTTCTGCGTCAGGTCCGGAGAGATAACTCTCTTTGCAATCCTTGAGTCAACGAGTTTTAATCTAGTTCTTTAGAATATCTCCAATTTGCAATCTCTTTATTGCTGAAAAAATATTCCTACAAGAAATCCCCTTGGTCTCCATCCACAAGAAGTCACATTTTATGATATTGTCGGCCCGATCAAATATAACCTTCCGGTTGACACTGTTTGGCGACATATACTTTTGGATAGTACAAACTTCTGCCTCTCTTATGATGTGATGATGGAGAACAATATATGTATCAGAACGTGTAATTTCCTTTCTTACCTCTATAAACACCGTTTTAGTGTAAATTGTGACAAATTTATCTTCTATTACGGCCATGCTAGTTTGATTCACAACTGGTGTTGAGAGTTTATCAGTGACATGCTTACTTATCTGGCCGTAACGTAAGGCCGCCAAACCGTTGTCACAATTTTGAAGGGCCTTCCATAGTGGCAGCTTCTCATTCAAAAATCTTTTCAGAAATGCGTTCATAGATTCACATCTATTTGTTGCAGTAGAAGCACCAAAATAATTTTCACGTAGGAATGTGTCCGCCCATCGCTCCCTCGTTCTGTACAATGCAGTGGTCCACTCATTGTTCTCTACATTATAATCCGTTAGCATCTACTGCCAACGGTTTTTCAAATTCTTCGACTGAATAGTACCTGTTTAGAAAATATGGACAGTAACTAAAGTTGTAATATTGTAACAACAACATACTTCAAAGTAGAGTAGCAAGTGTGCGATGTACCTTTTAATCAGAAGACTCAATTTATTTGTAAAACCCTCTCGGTGTACATGTTTGGCTGCATTGTTTAGGATATGCCATGAGCACGTTCGATGAACTATGTTGGGCATTAAATACTCAATTGCTTTATTCATGGATCTACAACCATCCGTGAGAACTGTCACCGGTAATTTGCCATTCATACACTCTTAGAATTTTTCTAAAATCCAAGAATATGTCTCTGCAGTCTCATTATGGATCATTGTAAACCCAAACACATAAGTCATTGCATGATTGTGTACCCACTAGAACCACCAACGGTATTTGACTTCTATTTGTTTTATATGTAGAATCAAATGCTAGCGAATCTCTAAATAATTCGTAATCGAATCGACATGCACCATCAGCCCAAAAGAGATGGGTCAATCTGGAATCTTCGTCTACCTTGTACGCGTAGAAGAAATCTGGGTCAATGCCCTCCTTAGATTGAAAAAATGTAAGTGTTGTTGTAGCATCAACATCGTCTAGTGCTTTACTATCTTTAGCTAAAGCGTTGTATAAATCTTTTTTCGTCCATCCAACCTTATCCCAACCAACTTTCTGGTGGACAATTAAATTCTATATATCTTCAGTCCCCATCCCTGATTGCTTCATAAGCTTAGCTTGTTCCAACTCTGCGGGTGATATCTTACGATGGGATCTTAAAAAATTGTTTCATAATCATTCGCCAGGCTATGGTTGTGATGTACGTGAAATTTTTTGATGACCCACAGCTTTGTAGAATTGGTGAACCCAATACGAAAAATTGCTTTACAACCACTTCTGCTTTCACTTCTTGGCTCACGAGCTTCATTGTATTTCTTCTGTCTGAATTCCGCATTCGAACAACACCAACTATGGACCATCACCATCCCAGATTTGTTTTTTTTTACTTCGTTCTTTCTAATACAGAAACCAATTGCTTTTGAATATATCCGGTAGAATGTCTCTGCTTCTTCAATAGAGTTGAACTGTAAGCCAACAATTTCTTCATGTAAGATTTATGTTAGAGATTTGTAATGTTGGCAGACTACAATATTTTTTCATCGTCGCTGCATCGAAATCCAATGGAGATTCACCATCGTCCCTAAGAATAGAATAAAACAAAATAAGTATGAGAAATAATTGTAAAAATATAAAGCATTTCTTAAATCCATTAGAAATGGTGATGCGAAATAACATTTTGTTGTTTGCGTTGATGTCGTCGTCATCGTTATGATGCATTCTTTCGTTGTTTTCTTCATCTTGTTTTTTGTTGTCTCCTAAGTTAACAGCTTCCAAACTTTGCTCATCATCCAAATCATCTGATACTGCTCTTGAAACGAAGCTTTCTTCATCGACTAAATCTTCCATACGACGATTAGTTTCTCCATGTGACGTCGCCATTGAAGAAAATAGAGTGTGTTAGAAACCAATAGAAGAAACGAAGGACAAGAAATAATACAAGAAGAAAGAGTAATGCTATTCGTACCTCCAAATTGTCTCTCTAATATATAGCCCTCCTTATGTGGCATCTGATGTGCCATGTTAAATAATATTATGTGTCATCTGACATGACTGATGATATGGCAAATTTTAATCCAAAAGTTAACTATCCAATTTTCTCCATAATAATTTAACATTAACATCAATGTCAATTTAATGTTAATATTAATTTATGTTAATATTAATATTAATATTAATGTTAATATTAATATTAATATTAATATTAATATTATTGTTAATGTTAACGATAATATTAATTTTAATGTTAATGTTAATGTTAATGTTAATGTTAACATTAATTTTAATGTTAATTTTTATTTTTAAAATTTTTTGCCACGTCAGCTGTCAGATCAACATATCACGTCAGCTGTCACGTAAGAAGGAACAATTTGAAAGTATAATTTGGAGGTACAAATAGCATTATTCAGAAAGAAACAACTTCCAACAAGGCAATAACACAACCTTTTCGTCTTCCTTGTACCTCCGCCACGTGGCCCTCTTTTGATGGCTCATGAAAATCTTGAGTGATTCTAGAAGCAAGTATAATTTTAAGGAAACAACTTCCAACAACACAACTTTCTCGTCTTCTGGGTACATGTATTATTAAATTGTGTAGCTAATAACGCGTGAGAAAGCATGCAGCAGCATTCTCACCGTGGCCCTCTTATGTAGGATAACGCATGCAGCAGTATTTAATGCTACGCAACCCTATTGTCTTGTTATGTGTTGTGTATCCTATGTGGCATGAGGCACAAGACAATATCTTGTATAGGTGGCAAGATTATATTCACAAATGACAATAAGTTTAAAAAGTTATCTCCAATGCAAAAGTATTGAGAAGACAATGCAAAGTAATTTTTTACAACTTCCAAGACGACTTTTACTCTTCTAATGATATGGTATTAGTGTTTATTATTAAATTGTGTAGGATAACGCATGCAGCAGCATTTAATGCTACGGGATCTGTTGTGTAATGATTTTAATGATATGGTATTAATGAACACAACATATGAGTGAGAACCCGAGAAAGAGAAAGAAGAGAGAGAGAGAGAGAGAGAGTGGGAGATGGGATAAAGAGAAAGGATCGAGCTCGACTAGATTTTAAACTTAAAATTCAATTTTTGATTTTCATTACTAATAACTAGTTTGCACGTACGAGTTTAGACGAACACTAACCGAGCCCGAGCAATGTGACATCAGCTAGGTTTCTAATACCGTGGCATTCCTGTTAATTTAAAATTTACAATATTATTGAAACTAATATTAATACTAAAATTTAATATAGTTTTTGATTTAACATTTACTTCAAACTAGTTAAAGTTAAAATTGCATTCTTTTTTATTTAAAATGTACAATATTATTGGAACTACAATATTAACATTCGCTTGTCCCATAGTTTAAGTCGTCTTTCACTGCTTGTTGCTTAAGTCTATGCACCCAAATAACTTGATTGTTCAAGTCGAACGTGTGCACAGCACGTTCCCTCGATGCAAGGCTTGACGTAGCCCTTGCTTGTCAAGTCATTGCACGAACAGGTTAGAAAAGAGTTTTATTAGGCTATCGAAGTTATAGCAAGCACCGTTCCCTGTTGTCTGCGAATCTAATTTGTAATCGCACAAGACATAGTCACAAGGTAATCCGAGATAGCCATTCCATACATTGCACACATTAAGTAAAGGAAACTTGAGATAGCCTATCACGACCCTATACCCAAATTATTGGGCCGGCCAAGCCATGTCCAGCATACGCTTGATTAAGACGTAGTAAGCTGTTCTAAGAGATAGACAATAAAGATACCAAATGTGCTAAAAGTACAAAATGCTAACAGTTCTAATATCATATTTTAAAGTGTTCATCACAAACAGCATCTATAAGCGAAAATAAAAAGTACAACTTTAATAATACACTTCCAAGTATCTAACTGGAGACAAAGTCCAGTATCAAAATAGAAGTTCAAACCAAAGTCTAAATCTCAAAACACATGAAAGATAACTAAGCAAGGTTTCCCGCTGGGGCCTCTTCTGGAGCTGAGGCCAGGTCCTCAAATGCAGTACCATAATATCAATCACATAGCATTTCCTTCTCGAAAAGTGAACTTACAACGTTATCCTGTCAGGACGGGAGCAAGTACAACCTCTACAACTAAAGTACTGATATATAATGAAAGAGATGTACAACAAGAAACATGGTGTGATAAGTCTATAAAACAGAAAATACTGGAAACATGGCCTCATGGTACAACTAGGATCACAGTATCATAGTAACATAGGGAACATGGCATATCTGGAATCATGGTATGACTGGAATCACGGTAAAATATATTTGTTAAGGTGACACATGTATATCTAATATTTAAAACTGGAGCAGGTATGTTATCGGTCAATAGGTGCTCTAGGTGTTGTGGCACCGGTAAGAATAATATGTACTTTCGTACATACCTAAATGTACACACGTACAAGTGCCGCGGGATATTGGCCTATGGCAAGGTCTACATGCATAATGTCGTCCTTACACGGCTCAAGGTCGCAGCGTGGGGGCATGATCACGTACACTACTAACAGTTTCCCCTTAACCCGTTTTTATTAACATGTGAGTGATACGAGAACAGTATAAAACATGTGAAAGATACTGGGAGCAGTATAAGCATGGTAGGTACTGAGAGCAGTATAACAGGTGAAGATAACTTGCTACCTCAAGGATCAGTATTTTAACAGGGTTAATTCATGTTCTAGCATTAAAAGACAGTAAACGAGTTTGTAGATGTACTTGCCTCGAGCAAAGCAAGAATACTAGTACGAAGATATAGATGTCCGGTGTCCTGTCAATAATGATATACAAACTTAACATCTAAGTCATGTTCAAGATTCTACACTAGTGGTGTGACACGACTCCTAACTGGATACTAGCCAAGTGGGGATCTAGCAAAAGTCCAATATGGGGTGATACTATATTCAAACTAATTTTTTAGGGCCTTTACACTAGTATTGGGTGAGGTCCAACTATAAATAACTCAAAACAACATAAAACATTGCAAGTCATAACTACTCTATAAATAATCAGACTGTACACTGAGTTTCAACAATTTTTGAGATAGACAAAAAGCTCAATTATACATAAATAAAGTACCAAAATGATACTTGTTAATTATAGAAATTTATACTAATTTTTCTGGAATTTATAAACCCTCATAGATATTTATTAAAAATCAGCAAACACATGTAACCTGAAAATGAGTTCTATTTTCCTATTTTTACAAAATGCCAAAGTACTTATTAAATGCTGGAAAAATTATAATAAATTAACTAAATTAATATAGTATTTAAATACAAATTTTTCCAGATTTTTACAGCAATTAAAATATATCAAAAATTCAAAATAGCCTAACGGATTATCCGGCGGATTACTGCAGATTACCGACAGATTTTTCGAAGTGTCACAGAAAGTTTTGGTGCAAGATCGGATTTTCCGACGGATTTCTGCGGATTTCCGACGGATTTCCGAACCGTCACAGAAAGTTGATTTTTGAAAACTTAAAACTTATTTCGGCCATAAAATCTTCGTTTTAAATTGAAATTCGGATTTTCAAAAGTCAAATTGCATAGAATTGAATTTCCTACAACATGGGACTATTTTTTTTCACAAATCAAAACATTTTATAGATCAATATATAAAATACTCCAAAATAGGTTTTCAGGATACCGAAACGGGTTCCGATATCCACCAAACTCAAAATCTATGGTATACAAACTAGGTGAGGGCCTCATATATGCATATGTGACCAAGATCCATGATGGTAACACCAGTATACTCTTGATACCGAGTTTCTACTAAGTCAATATTGGGTTTTATCAGAAAATCAAAACCTAATTAAAACCAATTTTAGAAACATGCATATAGACGAGAATCATAAGGAAAACATTTTAAAAAGAATTAATTTAGGACAATTCTAAGCATTTAACTCCAAGGAAAATAAAATGACAACAAAATAATATGGTTCATGGATTTGGCAAGATGTACTTGCCTAGGTTAAGCTCCAAGCCTAATCTTCTACTCCACCACCAAGAGGGTTACGAAACCACACTCTAGACCTCAAGACCAAGCTCTTGGCAAGCTCCAAGGGAAGAGAAGAAATGAAGAAATAAGAGAGAGTGAAGAGAATGAAATGAGAGAGGAGAGAAAAGTGAAATGGTATAATAGAAGAGGGAATTAATCTTAGCCGTTGGATCATGATCCATGTGAAAGTCTAGGTCAATCATGGCCATTCAAACAAAACCAATTATCTATTGGATAATAGAGTGCATCTACACTATTCACGAAAATATCTTAAACACTATTTACGAAAATATTCGAAACATTATTCATGAAATATCCGAAACACTATTCATGAAAATATCAGAAACCGAAAATATCTAAAGTGTAGAAAACATGTCCGGACGGTATGCCGTCGGTATACACGGTATACCGGCGGTATGCCGATCAAGGAGAAAACCTATAGTTTTGGAAAATTTTTAAAGCATTCCGGAACCAGAAAATACGAATACGCTGCAACATATGTATTTAAATTAATATAAATGCTATTGAAGATTATAAAAAACAATTTTTTTTTGAAATCTAGGGCTATAAATCTTCCCTCTTGAAAAATTTTGTCCTCGAAATTTACAAGGATAGAAGGCTTTACAAACATTCTAACATAGCAAGCAATGCAACAAATGACTAAGGCTACTATTAAGACTAACCTCTAGGGTATCAAGCGGGAACGGGTGGTGGAGGCATTTGGGTTGGTGGATTTGTGGAGCGGGGAAGTATAGTAGGTGGAGGTAGGTGTATCGGTCAACTGGTCAACCGACTGGTAGGAAGTGCCATTCTCAGGTGTGGTATACTGGGATGAGCGAATGAGCACCATCTAAATAAACAAAAAGGACTTATAGGACTCTTTTAAGTAAACAGTCATAAATAACAAGAAAATCCAATTTGTAATAACGAACATGTGAAGCGTTCCTATGTTGCAATCCTAGTAATCCTCTAAATGTTCTAAGTGTCATTCCTAGTATTGTCTAATTACCTTAAGTTCCTAATTACAGGCATGCTTGGTACAATAACGTAGCCAAACATTTAGTCTGGACCTGCATGGGGGCACCACTAAAAACTGTCACGACCATTTACCCAAATTGTTGGGCCGGGCCGAGCCATGTCCAGCCTACGCTTGATTAAGACGTAGTAAGCTGTTCTAAGAGATAGACAATAAAGATACTAAATGTGCTAAAAGTACAAAATGCTAACAGTTCTAATATCATATTTAAAGTGTTCATCACAACACAGCATCTATAAGCAAAATAAAAAGTACAACTTTAATAATACACTTTCAAGTATCTAACTGGAGACAAAGTCCAGTATCCAAATAGAAGTTCAAACCAAAGTCTAAGTCTCAAAACACATGAAAGATAACTAAGCAAGGTTCCCCGCTGGGGTCTCTTCTGGAGCTAAGGCCAGATCCTCAAATACAGTACCATAATATCAATCACATAGCATTTCTTCTCGAAAAGTGAACCTACAACGTTATCCTGTCAGGACGGGAGAAAGTACAACCTCTACAACTAAAGTACTGAATATATAATGAAAGAGATGTACAACAAGAAACATGGTGTGATAAGTCTATAAAACAGGAAATACTGGAAACATGGCCTCATGGTACAACTGGGATCACAGTATCATAGTAACATAGGGAACATGGCATATCTGGAATCATGGTATGACTGGAATCACGGTAAAATACATTTATCAAGGTGATACATGTATATCTAATGTTTAAAACTGGAGCAGGTACGTGATCGGTCAATAGGTGCTGTAGGTGCTGTGGCACCGGTAAGAACAATATAACTTCCGTACATACCTAAATGTACACACGTACAAGTGCTGCTATTGGCCTATGGCAAGGTCTACATGCATAATGTCGTCCTTACACGGCTCAAGGTCGCAGCGTGGGGGCATGATCACGTACACTACTAACAGTTTCCCCTTAACCCGTTTTTTATTAACATATGAGTGATACGAGAATAGTATAAAATATGTGAAAGATACTGGGAGCAGTATAAGCATGGTAGGTACTGAGAGCAGTATAACAAGTGAAGATATAACTTGCTACCTCAAGGATCAGTATTTTAAAAGGATTAATACATGTCTAGCATTAAAAGATAGTAAATGAGTTTGTAGATGTACTTGCCTCGAGTAAGAAGAATACTAGTACGAATCTATAGATGTCCAGTGTCCTGTCAATAATGATATACAAACTCAGCATCTAAGTTATGTTCAAGATTCTACACTAGTGGTGTGACACGACTCCTAACTGGATACTAGCCAAGTGGGAACCTAGCATACAAGTCCAATGTGGGGTGACACTATATCCAAACTAATTTTCTAGGGCCTTTACACTAGTGTAGGGTGAGGTCCAATACTATAATAACTCAAAACAACACAAAACATTGCAAGTCGTAACTACTCTATAAATAAATCAGACTGTACACTGGTTCCAACAATTTTTGAGATAGACAAAAAGTTTAATTATACATAAAATAAAGTACAAAATGATCCTTGTGAATTATGGAAATTTATACTAATTTTTCTGGAATTTATAAACCCTCATAGATATTTATTAAAAATCAGCAAACACATGTATCCTGAAAATGAGTTATGTTTTCCTATTTTTATAAAATGCCAAAATTACTTATTAAATGCTGGAAAATTATAATAAATTAGCTAAGTTAACGTAGTCATACAATTTTTTCCAATTTTACAGCAATTAAAATATATAAAAAAATTTAAAAACAGCCTAACCGGATTATCCGGCGGATTACTGTGGATTACCGACGGAATTTTCGAAGTTTCACAGCAAGTTTAGTGGTGCAAGTTCGGATTTTCCGACGAATTTTCGCAGATTTTCGACGGATTTTCCGAACCGTCACAGAAAGTTAATTTTTGAAAACTCAAAACTTGTTTCGGCCATAAAAACTTCGTTTTAAATCGAAATTCGGATTTTCAAAAGTCAAAATTGCATAGAATTGAATTTCCTACAACATGGGACTATTCTTTTCACAAATCAAAAATTTGATAGATCAATATATCAAAATACTCCAAAAATAGTTCTCAGAATACCGAAATGGGTTCCGATATCCACTAAACTCAAAATCCATAGTATACAATCTAGGTGAGGGCCTCATATATGCATATGTGACCAAGATCCATGATGGTAACACCAGTTCACTCTTGATACCGAGTTTTCTACTAAGTCAATATTGGGTTTTATCAGAAAATCAAACCTAATTAAAACCAATTTTAAAAACATGCATATAGACGAGAATCATAAAAAACATTTTAAAAAAAATTAATTTATGACAATTCTAAGCATTTAACTCCAAGGAAAATAAAATGACAACAAAATAATATGGTTCATGGATTTGGCAAGATGTACTTGCCTAGGTTAAGCTCCAAGCCTAATCTTCTACTCCACCACCAAGAGGGGTACGAAACCATACTCTAGACCTCAAGGCCAAGCTCTTGGCAGCTCCAAGGGAAGAGAAGAAATGAAGAATGAAGAGAGAGTGAACAGAATGAAATGAGAGGAGAGAGAAAGTGAAACGGTATATAAGAAGGGGGAATTAATCTAGCCGTTGGATCATGATCCATGTGAAAGTCTAGGTCAATCATGGCCATTCAAACAAAACCAATTATCCATTGGATAATAGAGTGCATCTACACTATCCACGAAAATATCTTAAACACTATTCACGAAAATATCTGAAACACTATTCATGAAAATATTCGAAACACTATTCATGAAAATATCAGAAACCAAAATATCTAAAGTAGAAAACATGTCTGGGTGGTATGCCGTCGGTATACACCGGTTTACCGGCGGTATGCCGATCAAGAAGAAAACCTATAGTTTTGGAAAAATTTTAAAGCATTCCAGAAACCAAGAAAATACGAATACGCTGCAACATACTTATTTAAATTAATATAAATGCTATTAAAAATTATAAAAAACTATTTTTTTTAAATCTAGGGGCTTACATAGCCGTTCCATACATTAACACATCCCTCAATATACAATAAAGTACTCCATTGACCTGGAATGGAGGGACGCTGAGCCATCTTCCTTGGACAATTGAGAGTCTTCAAAAGTGGAGTTACGGGACAAGTCTTCGACGCACGACTGAAGCTTCAAAATAACGTGCGTCGCCGAGCTAGTTAGCTATCTATTATGTGATCTTTCTAACCATCCTGATCAATTAGCATGTCAACATGTTTCGAGGCAAGCATATGAATTTGTAAGCATTAAGTAGCTATCATATTCAGCCCATGTCACGTGTATTTGTTAAGCAGTGAAAGGGTGTGAAGGCCACTGTCAATGTTAAGCCATCACGGACTATAGTGGGTTAGACGGCGACCCTTTTGCGGCGGATAGCGAGCCCTGTACGAAAGTTTCCAAATAATCTACGCAGATGTAAGGCTGGCGCTTGCTATACTCGTTCCTCCCGGGCCGAATCGGTCCCTTGGCCTAGGAATGGATTGGTTGAAGAAGCAATACACAAGAATAGACTGCCATATTGGCAGGATTATTTTTGGTATTCCCGGTGAGGCAGAGTTTTTATTTTCGGTGAGGTAGAGTTTTCACCATTGACTTGATTCCAGAGACGGCACCAGTATCGGAGAGAGTCTACAGATGGCACCTTCAGAGTTGAAAATCTTGTACAAGATGATTGAATAACTCAGAACCAAGGGATTCATTCGTGCTAGTGGATCGTCTTGGGGAGCACGATGCTTCTTGTGAAAAGAAGGATATTACGTCAATATATGTGTTGATTATCGTACGTTGAACTCTGTAACAATCAAGAACATGTATCCTCTACCAAGGATAGTTGACTTATTTGATCAGCTCAAGGGAGCGACTGTATTCTCGAAGATTGACTTGCGGTCAGGGTACCATCAGATCAGAGTCAGAGAGCAAGACATCCCGAAGATAGCATTCAGATCGAGGTATGGACATTGGGAGTTACTTGTTATGCCATTTGGAGCGACCAATGTGCCAGCCGTATTCATGGACCTCATAAATCGTATCTTCATGCGCTATTTGGATCAGTTCGTAATAGTGTTCATAGACGACATCTTAGTCTATAGCAAGAGTGAGGCAGAGCATGAGCAGCATCTTCGTGTAGTTCTTTAGATACCTAGGGAACACTAGTTGTACGCGAAGTTCAGTAAGTACAAGTTTTGGCTGGATCGTATCTCGTACTTAGGTCACATCATCACCAGAGGTGGAGTGGAAGTGGACCCCCGAGATAGTGGCCATAGAGATATGGCCAGTGCCTAGCACCATCACAGAAGTTCGGAGTTTCCTTTGATTCTACACTATTATGACAAGCATTCATTTACTTCACATAATGATTTTGAAGTAGAGGGACGAGGTGAAGGAGGTCAGCCACTCGCCTTAGACTTGCTTCAAGCGAGCGACTGGTTGGCTGTGCTGACGTCGCCTACGCGATCACCTGCAACCGCATAATCAACTGATTAGAACGTTGTGTAATTCAAGAAATTCTTTATGAATGCGAAGCTCGAACACGCAAGTCACGAAAATCCATTGGAAACATTCACGAAAAATACATTCACGAAAACTAAAGCTAAATCCAAATCAAGTACGACATGAATATCAGAGCAACGGAAGGTCTCTCCCGACTTAGCCGCAGAGCCAATCCTTGGGGCGCAACCCGCTGAATATGGGACTTAGTTCCAAATAAGTCATTACATAACGTGGAGTAGATCTTAATTCAACCGTTTCCGTTCGATCGACTCGGTCGATTCTGACATATCGGTCCCGACCGAATCGGTAGTGACATTGTTCCTTTCTCGCGTACCCCGTAGACGAAAACGGGGGATGTCGGGACGAGGTACTACAACAATCACAAAGCTCGTCATATAAAGTATGACTTGGGCGATGGAAATACTGCGCCATGTACCGAGTTTGCGCTACAACTTGGTTTCGGTAGGAGGCTGGCAGATGATGGCATTCCAGTCTGTTTGGGGACAAAGATTGGATGCTTACGAAGGGTTCCCAACAGTTGACTCATCCAAGTTAATGGGGACTCCTATGGCAACAACGACAAAACTTGATAATAATGAAGACGGTATCTCGGTCGACATTCGTAAGTATTAAGGTATGATCGGGAGCTTACTCTATTTAACTGCTAGCCGACCCGATATTATGTTTAGTGTTTGTATTTGTGCACGATACCAAGCAAACCCGATATTATTTGTATTTGTACTTGAACTTCCATTAAATGTTATAATATTAGCTCTATAAATCTCACGATAAATCCGATTTGTCATTCACGCACAAAACACATTGAGATTAGACACCATTTTTTCGTGACCATCAACATTGATAATACTAGCTCTATAAATATCATTTCCATTATTGAAACTAATTTTAATACTAAAATTTAAATTAGTTTTTGATTTAACATTTAAACTTAGATTTAAAAGTAGTTAAAGTTAAAATTCTATTCTTTTTATTTACAATCTACAATATTATTGGAACTAGCATTAATATTAAATCTACAGTGGCTTTTCTGTTAATTTAAAATTTATATAATTGAAACTAATATTACAAAAATGCTATTTGGCTTCCAAAAAATTTGGGTGATACTATCTTCCATTACGTGGCATATGACATGGTTGCTGACATGACAGATGACATGGCAAAATTTAACAATAAAATTAATATTAAAATTAAAATTAATAGTAAATAAATAATTTAATATTAAATTAACATTAATTAATATTAATATTAACATTAACATTAATATTAATATTATTAATATTAACATTAACATTAGTATTAGCATTAACATTAATATTAACATTAATAGTAACATTAACATTAACTTATTAACATTAACATTAACATTAAAAAATTTGGGTAATTAATTTTTTGGGTTAAAATTTGCCATGTCAGCTGTTATGTCATCTGCCATGTCAGATGCCACATAATGGGAGATGGCATCATCCAAATATTTAATACAGTGGCATTATCGTTATTTCCAAATAGACTTTTCCTTGTTCGGTCATACCCCTCTACGAGCGGGTTACACCTCCGAAACGAGCGGGTTAAATACCCTTTTCCAAAGAAAAGAATCCATCCGACTAGAGAGAAACAAAGAAGAAGAAGAAGAACAGTCGCAATGGAGAGGAGCAAGAGCAAGATCAACTGCAGCAGATGGGCCGTCATCCCTACGGAGATTCTCTCGATGATACTGGTACTGTCGGAGATGCCGACGGACGAGGTAATGTGCAACGTGGCCCCAGTTTGCCGTTCATGGTAGAAGGCGCTCAACGGTCCCTTAGACTATTAGTCTAAAGTCGACTTGGTATAGTGGTGCCGGAGGACCCAGCAAACCGCTGAGATTAGTTTGACCGTAAAGAAGCTCGTGGCTCGCAGTGGGGGATATCTACAGTCCTTCTCCGCGTACAAGCTCGACGAAGCAGCCTTCCCTTTTGCATGTTTAAGGCCTGTGCAAAATTTTATTTGGTCTTATTCTAATACTTTATTTTTTCTATTACAAAATTTTACGTATACTTTTGTTAATTTCTATTGATGTTTTCCTATTTTTATAATACAGTGGAAAATTTCTAAGGATGCTGCGCATTCAGAAGTGCGATGTGAGTGATGAAACTTTCGTGAGACACTTGGAGTTTCTTCCGGTGCTGGAAGTACTCGACATTAGCTACTGCCTCTATATCACGTCGACTGGAATATTTTCCGTCAGAAAGTATTGCTATCGTCTGGTCAAGCTGGGAAGGAACATGCCCCCTCCAGATTTCATGCTCAGGAACAGATTCGTGCTGAACACGGAGAACGAGACGGAGGGAAAGGTCATGGCTGATTCGATGTCGCGTCTCGAGCACCTAGAGATGGGATTCGGCATGTTCAATGGAGACACGCTGCGATCTATCATATGCAACTGCAAGGGTCTTCGCGTGCTCGACATACATGGGTGCTTCAACGTGCACTTCGACGATAACCTCAGAAAAATTTGTGATTTAATAAAGGCGTTTAAACGACCCTTTGATGATGTAATCCCATGGGAACCTGGATATGAGACATATAGTAATTTAGATATCATCAATCATTCCTGGGATGAATGGTTCTTCTGACATTAGCATACATGCATGCATTTCTTTCTATTTTTCACTAGTCTACATATACGTACTTTGTACGTATTTTAATTAGAATATTATAAAGTCAATAGAATAGATATAAAAATGTATATAATATTATAAAGTCAGTAGAATAGATATAAAAATGTATAGAATATTATAAAGTCACCACTAAGTTTTCTTATTATATAGTAGAATAGATATAACAATGTATAATATGAATTTTATCAAATTATTATTAAATACGCTTCTACCTCATTTGGTTAAGGTGTAAGGTATTTTTTTTGAGTTCGATTATCCATTTTGACAAAATTTTACTTTTGTCAGCAATTTTTTAAATGATTAATTTTTTTAAAATAAAATGGACTGTGATATAATGACGCCTAAGACGGCTCACTTATGAGCCGTTTTGAAACCTCATTATTTAGTGGAAGATATAATATCAGTATCTTAACATTAATACAACATCTCAGTGTAATCATATCCAAAGAATTTTGACATTTTCAACACAGATTTTACCTTCTTCAAGATGAATTCTGGCGGTACAAATTCCACTAATATTAGTGGTATCAGTGTCATTCACCATAATTAATGGTGATCGATACGAAAACATTGGTTTCTTTTTCATAACCCTTTAAAATCTATTTATACAGCCAAACAGCCAAACTATTCTTCTTCACCAGCCTTCAAAACCAATTTATATAGATTCAAAACAAAACTAAACAGCCAAACTATTTAAAATTCACAACCCTACAGAACAGTCTCAAATGTACCATTCTTCATCCTAAATGTACCATTCTCCATCCTAAATGTACCATTCTCTGTCCTAAATATATTCTCTGTCCTAATTGTACCATTCTCCGTCCTAAATGTACCTTCTCCATCCTACATGTACCATTCTCCGTGTTAGAGGAACGAGAATAGCCATTACCCGTCCAAATTGTTCCATACTAAGTTAAAAGCATTATAGCACCCAAAAAATGTTAACAATAGAAAAATTCTCTAGAACCCACACCCAGACTCGAACCTAGGCCTTCCATGTAAAAGCCAAACAGCACAAACAACTAAGCTTGGAATAAGAAGAGTCACTGGAGGTCATTGAATATCCCCAACTTCCAATAAGGAATAAGAAATTGAATATCCCTAACTTCTAATAAGGAATAAGAAGAGTCGGTTAGGAATGTGTATATATATATACATTTGGGTCCCCATTCATTTGAGTAGGTTGCACATTTAACATGGCTCCAAAAAGATCATCTGGTTGAGAACCATGGCCAGAGTCTTCTTCTAGTCGTCGCCGAGCCTCTCCGCAAGGAGCACCCTCTGCGTCGCCTCCGGCCTATGACTTGCTGGCAGAGGCTGCAGACTTCCTGACCTCCTGCGGGTTGTTAATGGAGGTCATTGCTCGACCTCTTCATCCGGCACCCAACTTTGACCTGTTGCCGATCACTCCGGAGGAACGGGATTCTCTGGAGAAGAGGGAAGGGTTTCGCTGCCTGTGTCATAGGGCGGGTGTGCGCACCCTGCATGACTTTGCGGAGATCCTATGCGAGGCTAGTGAGGGATAGATCCCTTATTTTTTTGGTTTTTTTTATTTTTACAGTTTTTTTCTTTTCGTATCCTTCGTTGGAGAATTTTTCGGCGACGAAGCTGGGATTTAATGAAATATAATATTTTATTAACTCAATTTGGTTTCGGCTACAAGTGACTAACTATTTTATCTATTTTTTAATTAACAAATCTTGTTACTCAAATTCATATATCAGCGACGATATCCCCATTAATGACTTGTTACGTCATAGAATTTATTATGCTGCCAGCGTCAATCTTGCCATCAAATACATCTTAAATATGATTACAAAGTAAAGTAGAGGACAACTTTAAGTGTTTCAACTTTACTCTTTTCAAGTACATAGTCTTGTTGCCAACTCGCCAAACGTGAAAAATTCGGGATGGCAAAAATACGAGTATAGAACAGCTCAATGCAAAAAAATACGTTCAAAAATTTAATCAAATATTCAAAAATAGAAATATTGAGATTAAAAACTTTACATTCTTAAATATGTTTGTTTGCCATTAAAATCTTTTGATGCAATTTTAATACAAACAGAATAGTGTTACAATATAGGACTTAGATGTAGTCCTAGGAGTACACTTTTGTTTATCTGGGTCCTTTGTGCCGATGGAGCGAGTGGTAATGCGTTGACTCCGTTGACGATCTGACGACGGTTCTCGGTTCTCTGAAGGTCTGAGTTGCTCTGGGTGCTGGAGCTTACGGAAAGGAAGAAGACGTTGAGTGTCTCTTCCGATATCTGGGAGTAAACTCTGATGCTTTAGTTGACTGTGTGTCTTGATCTCTGACAGTCTCTGTGTATCTTTCTGTGTGTATGTGTGCCTGAAAGAAGGAAATGATCCCTCTATTTATAAGCAGCAGGTTGGCTGCTCATACGCACATATGTAGGATACGCCTGTTTGTGGGGATGCCACGTGGTAATTGCTGATGGAGGCGCATGGACGGAGCGCTCGGATTGAGAAGTTGAACTCTTCTTGTTGTATTTATGGGCTACGGCAGAGCTGACACGTAGCAATGGTGAAGACCTTTCGGTTGCTGAGGTCTTGGGTGATTAGCACCCCTTCATCGATTGAACTGAGTCAAAAGACACGTAGCGCATATCCGTAGCTCAAAGATCTCGGATTTGGTGGAGAGTAATCTGAAAGGATGCGCCTAGGATTGGGCGCATGAGTTGACTTTGGCCTGTAATCTTTAGGAGTCACGAACCAGTCTGGGCGCATGGCTTTTAAGGCGCATGCGGGGCTTCAGTAGTGACTTGACCTCTGTCTTTAGGGATCAGAGAAAAGTCTGAGGCGCATGACTTTTGAGGTGTATGCAGAGATTTGGGCACATGGCTGCGGAGGTGCATACGAAATGGTGGGGCGGCCACGTGGCTTGTAACCGCCGGAAGAAAGTAAATGATATTGACGTCAGCGATGCTTCGTCTTCTGAAAAAGATGCTAAGTGTTCAGTCCTCGGGGGACGTGCTGCCAACTCTGTCACTTGAGCATTAATTGCTTGATGGGTGATGAGCCGAAATGGGCGAATGGGTCTAGGACACATGGATCTGTGCTTTGTTGGGCACATCCTTACGGGGCGCTTTGGAACGGGCGCGTCTGCACGATGCACGTGTCTGGCCGGCGATCCATTTGCATGACGTGCCTTTATTGGTCCGACTGTTGCGTTCCTCGAGTGCTTTAAATATCTATTTTTGACTTGGTCGAATTCGAAGCGTCAGGTTCATCACCATAAATGCAAATTCATTGCACGGGATTCGGAGAGCCCGCCACTTGGCGCATGGGTTTGAGTTGCCCGGCCTATAAATAGTGGCAAGGAGAGAGTTTGCTTCTCGTTCCCTCACGTCCTCCCAAAATGAACTTGTTTGCTCGAGCACATTCTGTTGATGAGATGCTTCCGAGGGTGAAGATGCGACGACTTGTCTTCGTTCATGCACTTGAAGGTGACTGTTACATCCGAAAGTCGGAGTCGAGGGCTTCTGAGGTAGGCGGAAGGTGCCTGTTGCATTCGAAGATCGGGATACTCGAGCCTCGTCTCCGTTATGCTGGAAGAGCCGCAGATCGGAATTGCGGTGCCCCGATCATCTTCCTTGGGCTTTGGAGGCTCTTTCTTCTGTCAGAGTGGGTGTTGTCCATTCTGGTTGTGTTGAAAGCCTCATTTTGCCACGGAGGAGAGCTCTTCCTCCCGCTAGGGTGGGGTTGATCGCCCACCCTTGTTCTGCTCAATAAATGCTTCATTAGTCGAAGCATTTGATCGGGTCGAAGTAAGGCGCATATGCTGAGACTTCATGATGTGCCTGACGTTGAAGGGATGCACATAACTGATCTGCTGAAGGGATGCGTCTGACTGAGACGCTGAAAAGATATGCCTGACTGAGACGCTGAAAAGATCGCCTGACTGAGACGCTGAAGAGATGTGTCTGACTGAGAGCGCATGGTGATTGCTGTGCCTAGCTGTAGACTTAGGGTGTTTTCTTTATAGAAATTCTTCTTTATATTTTTAGACATGTAATAAACTTTTATATGAAATAAAAATCTTCTTTTAATATCTATGCTTTTGCTGTTTGCTTGTGCCAAGTACTTTATTTGAGCTCCCTGGCGCATGTAATGTTAGGCGCATAGAATTTCCGTTCCTAAAATTCCATGCTTCTACAAGACCCCCTTCCAAAAAGGCTAAAAACTTATTCTCGACAAAGACCAAAAAGTCTATCTTCGATACAGAGTCGTCGGAAGACTCAACTTATGAAGATCGAAGGCGTACTCAAGCGAAGGCTAAGGTGGCAACGGATACAGAGTCATTAGTGTACTCTGAGAATTTTGAATCCTCATCAGAAGAAAAAATGAAGAGGAAGAGCAATCATTAAATAAGTCCCAGGATGAAGAGGAGGTAAATTTTTTTAAAGACTCTAAATCTAAGAAGATTTATATTAAATATTTCAAGAAAAAGACTGTTATGCCTGAAAGATCAATTAAGATGGATGATGTCGAAGACGAAGCTTTCCTGGATATATTAAAATTCTATCAATTGGAGAAACTGAACAAATCCTGCCTTGAGAAAATCTTCCAAACAATAGTAAAAAAATTTTACTCAAATCTTTCGACTGAAATTAAAGAAAAAGAAGAGGATCAACAACTGGTGTTTCTGAGAGGGAAACTGATTAGGATAAATGCTGCTATCATCAACGAATTTTATGGATTTGATCTAGTTCCTGAGTTTGATATGAAAGATATTGATAATGTTTCCATGAGGGCATGCAATTTATGAGATTACAGGTGTATCAGTGGGTGCCAACACCCCTCAAAATGTATACAAAGATCAATTAAAAACTTTGTATAAATTGTTGCATGCCTACGTATCTCAAACACTCAACCCTACTGGACATGAGTTTTCCATCCATCCAGAGAGAGTAAAATTTCTTTATTATATGAAAAGAAAAAAAGGATGGATATAGGTTCCTACATGTTCAGTAGAATAATACATCTCGTGGGAAAACCAACTGCAAGGACAGCTCTCCCTTTCGGAGGATTTGTATGCTCGATGGCTAGTAAACATTTTGTTCCAAGCTTAGCAGGGGATGTTTATATTAAAAATAAAGGCCCCATGAGAAAACTAACCTTCACTCGAATGTTTGGAAAACGGGCAGCAGCTGCAAGCAAACCATCAACATCTGGAAAACCATCAACTAATGGAATAAAAAACACTAAGGACATGGTCGATGATCTATATAATTTTGTTGTTGCAAACTTTGAGAATGTCTTCAAAGAGATGAAGACTATATTCGACAACCAGAAATTGATTCTGGATAAGATTAACCAGATAGAGGTTGAATTTGCTGACAAGAATAAGATTTCCCTTCCCTCGTGAAGAAGGTAAATGGGGCTAGCCCAAACTCTTATGTAAAAATACACACTGTGCACATTGACACTTTAATGGTAGCCATCACTTTGATACTTATATTTATGTTTCTGGATGTCATTTCTACATATACAGTGAGTCCATACTGACTATAATTTTTCTTATTCCGTCCCTCAAGGTGTAGATGAAGGATATTTTGAGGAAGAAAAAGTAGAAAAAAGAAAGAAGAAGACGAAGAAGATGGAGATGGCTATGAAGATTCATCTTTTGAGTTTTGAAGCTTTATTTCAATTTGGAAGTAATATTTGAATTGTAATATGGTTCTGAATATTTGTTGGTCTTGGCGGTCAAACTAAATTTTGTGTTTGAAATATTGTAAGACTAAACTTTTCGCTTGTACTAAGTGCATAGTTCATAATTTTTTGGAAAATGTAATATGGTCTTGAATTTAGAGTAGGTCTGATATTTATTTGGATTATTGTATTATGAATTATGCAGGTTCTATGTTGAATTACTAACGTGGATTGGGCAGATTACTGTAACGTGGATTATACAATTTATAGGACTTGGAATGAAGTATACTTAATTTGATTATAATTTTTTTGGTTGAAGTGTTTATTTGATTTGCAGTTGGCCTTCACAGATGATATTGATATTTTGGTGTATTCCTTTGATTTGCAGATGCCCTTCACAGATTTCATGAGTCCTGGGTGCATTCCTAGGGTTTACAGATAGCCTCATTACGGATGCATTCCTAGGATCACTAAAAGTTTATTTGATTGTAATGTATTTTGCTTTCTGTAAATAATCAGTACATCGATGCCATCAGTATGAATTCGATGTCAGTGTAATACATAATGTAATAATTCCTGTTCAACCCTTGTTATTGCTGAAGCAAAGTATGTAATGTAAGAAAAATTCTCTTGTATAGTAGGTTAATTATATTTAAACACTCGCAAGCAATTTTGTGCAGCCATACAGTGGAATCCTGATAAAATGATATCCAGATTTTCTTGAACATGATTTAATATTAAATGAATATACGTTGGTAAATGATATTAAAAATACTGTAAATATTTGGTGAAAAAAAAGAGATACTTGAACATTTCCAGTCCTAAATGTACCATACTTTGTTAAAAGCACAGAGAGTGTCCATTTCCCGCGTTAAAAGAACAGAGAATGACCATTCTCTATTTTAAAAGAACGGAGAATGACCATTCTCCGTTTCAAAAGCAAGAAGAATGGCCATTCTCCATGTTAAAGGAAATGAGAATGGCCATTCTCCTTGAGAATGGCCATTCTCCGTGTTAAAAGCAAAGAGAATGGCCATTCTCCGTCCCAAAAAAATATTCTCTTCGAAAATATTATCATTGGAAAAGTAAAAAATATTTCGTCCAATCAATACAGATTTTTTTAAAATAATATTTAAGCAGATGATCCGCCCGACCTCAGAAGCAGGTTTCCTCAGTTCACCACCACCACCATGACTTGTTACTTTATTAACAATATATTAAATTGTTAGATGATAAATAAAATTTCTGACAATGGCATGGACAGTAAAATTAGAGCGACGCCGCTGGTACTTCTTCTTGTTCGAGGAGGTCTCGACGACGTCTGACGCGAACCGGACCGATTCTTCTCGGCGCAGCTGGTACTCCTCGTTGTTCTAGGAGGGCTCGACAACGATCGACGTGATCCGGACAGATTCTTATTTTCTTCTTCATCTCTATTTCTCTTTCCACCACCACCACCACCACACCACCACCACCACTACCACAGCCTGTAACCAAAAAAATTACGAAACTTATACGTTGATGCACAAAATATTAAATTGGATGGACGAAAGAGAGAGTAAATATGAGTTAATTTAGGGTGTTCGTTAAAAAAATTAAAGTGAAGAATGACCTACTAAAGCAAGTTACCAACAGGTCAAAAGTCTAAATCAGCATTAAATGATGTTTCTACTCTATTATTCAATCTGAACCATTGGATCAACATCCAATGGTGCAGATTTTGGATGTATCGATACATCCTCCTTCGGGAGATTCGAAGTTTGCACCTCCGAAGACTCCTGGAATTGACGATGTCACTGGAGAGCCCTTGATTCAAAGAAAAGATGACACAGCTGCAGTGCTCAAGTCAAGGCTCGAGGCTTTCCACAAACAAACTGAACCTGTCATCGACTACTACTCCAAGAGAGGCATTATGGCACAACTTCCTGCAGAAAATCCCCCGAAGGAGGTTACTGAGGACGTTCAAAAGGCTCTCGCGAGTTGAAGCTCTCTCCATTAACTATTTCTTCAAGTTAAATGTAAATTCAAGAAAACCCAGTCACTGACTAGCCTTATTTATCTGACTTTTATGTTTTATGACCTCAAGGGTTCAGTGATTTTGAGACTTTGATTGTTGGGGTAGTTGACCTAGAAGGAGTACGACCATCTTAATTTCGAGGACGAAATTCTTCTAAGGAGGGTAGACTTGTAACACCCAGTTTTCTAAAATGAAGGTAATTTTAAAAATTTGTAATTATAATCATTAATAATGATATTTAAATCATATTGTGATTTTTGGTGATTTTTAATCAATTTAAAACTATTTAAAATATTGAAATGTGATTATGATGGT
>JANAVB010002836.1:0-16947 GCA_029216955.1 Iris pallida
ATATATATATATATATATATATATAAATATATAATCTTGTATCAAACATGGAACTAATATGTAACATAACCCACCTTTATCACAAAATAATTGTGGTGTAGAGTTAGTATGTTAAACTTGTTATTCCCGGGGATTGATCAAAGATGGTAAAACAGATGCAACAAAGATCTACGATGATACAAATACCAAATAACCCGGTTACAATATGGAGGAGGAAAATAGAGAAGAGAAGATCTCTCGTTCTTCCTTGCAAACGTGTTACAGTTGGGACAGAACGAGTTACAATAATCTAGAGAGAGATGAGAAGAAGAACAATGCTGGGGTGTCAAAACACCGTTGCTCAAAGCAAGATTCGCCCCACACGAACTGCTTCCAGGAACCAGCAAGTTGAAGAACTTATGGAATGCTCAAAGTCACCTCTGTTATGACTCCTCGGATGGACTTGCAATGGCGGCAGCAGCTCTCTCTCTCTCTTTCTCCTTTTCTGACTTATATTTTCGTAGTAGCCACAAAGGAGGCCAGAAAAGAGTATATATAGAGAGAGGGTGGAAACCCTAGCCGCCTCTTCAGTTATAGAAAGATTGAATCAAATCCCAAAAAGATAGCAACGAGATTAATTCAAATCCCACAAAGATAGGATCTGAGTTAATCGTATTGATTCAGCCTTTTCCATAACTGATTTGTAATCTGCACAGTCAGTGGAGCCCCCCATGCGGCAGCAAGAGCAGCAGCCTGGCCGCATGAGCCTCATGGCCGCAAGGACCGCATGGACCGCATGAGCCGCATGGCCGCATGGACTGCATGGGCCGCATGACCACATGAGCCGCATGGACCGCATGAGCCGCATGAGCCGCATGGACCACATGAGCCGCATAGATCGCATGAGCCGCATGGCCGTATGGACCGCATGGGCCGCATGACCACATGAGCCGCATGGACCGCATGTGCCGCATGGGCCGCATGGACCACATGAGCCGTATGGACTGCATGAGCTGCATAGCCGCATGGCCGTATGAGACTCATGGCCGCATGGTCGCATGAGGCCGCGTATGAGCCGCATGCCGCATAAGACCACATGACCGCATGACCGCATATGAGCCGCATAAGACCGCATAGCCGCATATGAGCCGCATGACTGCTGACGTGCTAAGTGCAAAGTGCGCCAACAAAATGCCACATTACGCCTCATGAGCCCATGAGCCCGAGTCCGAGTCCGAGTCGCTAAGCCCCTTTAGGGCTTAGCTCCAAATGGAATTAATCCAAGAGAATGACAAAAGCATTAATGCTTAATCCTTGGAGCCTTATTCTTACCTCCTAGTAAAATCACCTACATGGTTCCCTCCTTAGGGTCACCACCCCATGTGCATCTCTCAACAACACAACCAAGTATATATGTTGAGATAACTCATGGTGCATTTCTGATGTGGGACTAAAATTTTATAAGGCATGTTGAGAGCAAGCTCTCTCCACAAGAAGAAAGCACCAACAATCTCCCACATATCACAACATATATATGTGTCCAGGGTTGAGCGTTCCCCACAGTAACTATCCATTTTGTATTAGGATAGATGTCGCTAACGACTTAAATCTTCCCGTATGGGTTAAATAACAATGTGATACAAGAATGGACTACGCCTTGAATTCTGCACCACAATTGTAATTCTTCCCACTCACAAAGTGTAGTTACCTGTGCTTCTGGCTGCACATTAAAGGCCCTGTACCAGCCTGGTTTCAGTGTATAATTTTGGGTGTCTACAAGTTTACCCTCAAGAGACGGCCTGATATCTCTTTCCATACACTATAGGTGAGTTCTTTATTAAATAGATATGGCATGAAGCCTTGCGCTTCCTTGCGGTGCTACGCCGCTATGACATGGCCTGAAGTCGAGGTATTACACCTACCTGGGAACCTCATCGTAGTGTCATACTACTGTAGCATGAGGTCTCAGCCTCTTTGTAGTGCCAATCTACTCAGCATGAAGCCTAAGGCTTCCTTGCGGCGTTACTCCGCAACGACATGGCTTGCAATGCCGAGGCTTTAGCCCTGCCTGGGTACCTCATCGTAGTATCGTGCCACTGTAACATGGGTCCATCCTCCCCTTTGTAATGCTGTCTACAACTCTTTAATTACGTCATACAGCATTAGGCTACCTGCCTATTTGCGGTGCTACGCGGCTATGACTTGGCTTGCAAAGCCGAGGCATTACCCCTACCTGGAAACCTCATGGTGGAGTCCTCCTACTATAGCATAGAGTTTCACTCCTTGTAGTGCTGCTCTACCGTGCTTCCTGTAAAGCACACCAGGCATTTACTCTGTCTGAGAACTCATTAAGGCGTTTAAGCCAACCTTCCATAGGATCTGTTTTTTCTGCAGAAAAATACATAGTAGACAACAGTGGTTATGGGTCCGTATCCCTTTCATGTTCCAGAGAATAAGTACCAACTGTTACCTGATAGTTTCCCAGTCAGTGATCCTCCTTTGAACCAAAAGTTAGATGCCTAGTAGATTTCTCTTTGAACTAATAGCATAAAACTTTATGGTAGGATTATAAAGACACACGATCAGAATGCTTTCAAGCCCATTTTACAAGCTGTGTTATCGACCAACTGGCGCTTGAGGCCCTTTGTGAACGGATTTGCCAGGTTCTCCTGACTCCGAACATCAACCACTACAATTACACCTCTTTTGATAAGATTATGTACTGTCCTGTGCTTCAACCGTACAGTCCTCTTCTTTCTGTTGAAGAGGTCATTTGATGCTACCGCCACAGTCGCCTGGTTGTCACAGTATATCGGTATCACCGGTATCTGATCTCCAACTACTGGAAGATCATACATGAGCTTCCGAAGTCATTCTGCTTTATCTGCTGCAGTTTCAAGTGCATAGAATTCAGATTCCATGGAGGAACGAGAGAGTATAGTCTGCTTCTTCGACTTCCACGATATAGCAACTCCACCCAAGGAAAAGACACATCCACCTGTGGACCTCTCGTTTTCCACCTCTGAACACCAGCTAGCATCACTGAAGCCTTCCACTACTGTCGGATACCCGTTGTAGTGCAGTGCATATGTCTGAGTCTTCTTGAGATATCTTATCACCCGCTTTACAGCTTTCTAGTGCTCAACCCCTGGGTTGCTTGTGAACCGACTCAGCATTTCCATGACGAAAGCTATGTCAGGCCTTGTGGCAGTGGTAGCGTACATCAAACTTCCGATAACGCTGGAATACTCCGGCTGCCTGACGCTTTTCCTCGAGTTTGGCTGCAGCTTTTGATCACCCCTGTATGGCGTATCGATCCCTGGAATATCCTTATACCCATAGCGTGTGAGCATCTTCTCAATATAGTGAGATTGTGACAGCGCTACTCCAGTGTCTGTCCGGATGATCTTTATGCCCAAGATGACATCTGCATCCCCCAAGTCCTTCATACTGAACTTGGTTGAGAGGAACTTCTTTGTCTCTGTGACACAGCCTATATCCGTACCTAGGATTAGCATGTCGTCCACGTACAGACAAACGATGACTCCTCTTCCATCAGCAAAATTTGTGTAAACACATTTGTCCGTCTTGCTGACTCTGTAGCCGTTTGACCTAATAACTTTGTCAAACTTCTCATGCCATATCTTGGAAGCTTGCTTCAAACCATACAATAATTTCACCAACTTGCAGACTTTGTCTTCAAGACCTTTGACGACAAATCCATCTGGCTGTTGCATGTTAATCTCTTCGGTCAGCTTCCCATTCAGGAATGCTGACTTTACATCCATCTGATGTATCACCAACTTATGTATAGCTGCTAGAGCGATTAACATTATGATGGTGGTCATCCGAGCTACTGGAGCGTACATGTCAAAGTAGTCTATCCCCTGTTTCTGAGAAAATCCCTTGGCTACCAGCCTGGCCTTGAACTTGTCAATAGTTCCATCCATCTTCATCTTTTTCTTGAAGATCCATTTACATCCGATGGACTTTTCTCCTTCAGGTAGATCAACTAAAACCCATGTGTTATTGGAGGTGATAGAGTCGAACTCGTCATTTACTGCCTCCTTCCAGAAGATAGCATCTCTGGTCTTCATCGCCTCATCATAGGTAAGCGGATCTGCTTCCACATGATAGGTGACAAAGTCATCTCCGAAATCTTTCGGTCTCCTCGCTCGCTTAGCTGACGGCTCTGCGAGTTCTGGTACAAGAGTTGTTTCATCAACAACAGCTTCTTCTTGGACTACTGGCTCATATGAGATTTCAGTCTCATTTGCACCTACATTATTTTTTGGAATGTCCGAAAGAACAATGTTTTTGTCTTTTACAAACTTGTCTTCAAAGTATTCAGCATCGCAAGATTCGATGATATGATTTGACTCGATATTAAGAAATCTCCTAGCATCACTCTTCTAGGCATACCCCAAGAAGATCGCCTTCGTAGTCCTTGTCCCTAGCTTCTGAATCTTCAGATCTGGGAGCTTCATATACGCCAGACACCCCCACACTCGAATGACATTCAAGTTTGGTCTTACTTTGAACCAGAGTTCATGAGGAGTTACGTCCGAAGTTGCATACGGCACTCTATTTAGAATAAAAGTGGCCGTCAATGCAGCTTCTCCCCAGTAGCATTTAGGAAGACCCGCGGTTAGCAGCATTGAGTTCATCATTTATGTCAACATTCTGTTCTTCCTCTCCGCTACTCCATTGGATTGAGGAGAATATGGAGCAGTAGTCTCGCATATGATTTCATGTTCTTTATAGAACGATGCGAATTCATGAGACCTGTACTCCCCACCTCGATCACTTCTTAACCTCTTGAGTTGTTGTCCAGTCTGCCGTTCAGCTTGAGCCCTGAACTCTCTGAACTTCTCGAAGGCTTCAACTTTAGACTTGAGCAAGTAGACGAACGCATATTTTGAGAAGTCGTCGATGAAGGTTATGAAATACTTCATCTCGGCCTTCGTGGAGAAATGTTTAAAGTCACAGATATCGGAGTGCACCAACTCCAGAAGATCTGTGCTTCGATTGACCTGATAAAAGGGTTTCCTTGTGATCTTCGTCTGAGCACACACTTCACACTTCTCCATCTTACCCCCACAATTGGAGATGAGTCCTAGACTAAACATTTTGTTAATTCTTTTACAATGAACATATCCTAGTCTATTATGCCACAACTCAAGAGAATAATCAGAAAATACAACTGCATTAATGTCATCAAACTGGTTGACAAGCTGAATTTTAAACATTCCTTCGATTTGATAAGCCTTTCTGAAGTATGTTCCTTTCTTGGACATTACCATCTGACCAGCATTGATGTCCATCCTCAAGCCTGCATTGCAGAGCAGGCTTCCAGAGATCAGGTTCTTGGCAATCGTCGGAACATGCTTCACACCTTGTGTCACGCCCCGACCCGGAATCACCCGAATCATCGTCCTCGCAGGGGGGCATGATGCAGCACGAGCCTGGAGTTGTGCTCGTGTAAGGCAAGATGACAAGTTCTCAAATGGTTATCTTTTGATTCGATATTTAACAACGAAAGGAAATAGAGTATACGAAACAAATTCTCTTTATTGATATCCGAAACAGAGATTACAAAGGCTTTCGATAGCCTAACAATACATGTCAGATTGGCTACAACACTCAGGTTCTCTCTTGGCCACAAAAGATTTTACCGTTCCATACATCATACCTTCTATATCTCGGCCGCATCAATCCAGCTGCGTAGTCCGAGCGTCAATGCGATAGCACGCTTCAATGCGCTTCGGCATTCCAAGCCTTAACACGTTCAAGCAACGTTTCGCCGCGAGCAATCCATTTCCTGCACCCTGCATGAAGCTGGTGGAGGATCAGTACGTTCGTCCTCGCATGTACTGAAGCAAAGATCATCTTTTCAAACCGACATTTTAATATTTATGTTGAATCATGCAACTTAGCTTATGATCTTGCTATGTTCTCCTTAGGGTCAATTTCATGGCATCTTCGAAAGTGTAAAGTATGTTATCATAGCAGCATGTTATCGAATTGAATAGGCAAACAAACAAACAATCTCGTGTTTGATTCGTGGTGCGACTTACCAAGTCGACGCACTCGCCCTTGCAGCGACGCAAGGTTAATAGGCCGTAATCCTTCCCTGTTATGTTATATGTGCATCTCTAAGCAGGATCTCTATGTGGACGCATACGCGCCTACACTTTCAACCCATCGTTCCTTAACTATATGAAGGTCATGGGCGTATCCGCGCCGGAATGAACTAAAGGTGTTTCTCTTTTATCTTTCCTTACTTTTTTTTCTCTCCTTCTTTTCTCTCTCTTGTTTGGGTAGCCCGGCGTTTCACGGGTTGGGTTGCTATCCCAACAACCGAAACTTACCGCGTGGCTACCATCATTTGCGGCTTCTCACATCTACGATCGAGTGCTAATCGGACTTCGCAGATGTGCGCCTATCAAAGATTATCATCCCTCCTAGGTCGAACGGTCCCGGTGCCCTGGTGCGCCCGTTCGGAGGGAACGTTCCGTGCGCGGAAGATATCATCGCAATTATCTCAAGTCCATTCCATTCGACCATGCAATGCACTATCATTCAAACAACCAAGCATAGCCTTGAGTCCAAGACTCAGACTTTATTATTTCATATTTCTTCCGTTAACTTTCTATGTTCTCACGTTTCATACTTCGTTTCAAAGATTCAATGTCATCGTGCCTCAACTCAATGCTCGTCAACCGAACGACCCGAAGGTCTCGAACACCTTTCGAGGCATTATGTCATATCCGACAGTTCTGCCACATTCATGCCACAACTGTATTCTTTCGCAATGAAGCCATCTTTTATTATTCTGTGCACGTAGGCACGTTTCGATTGTATTCCCATATTCTATAACTTAGCATTCAATGTTCGGGGCTTGCGCGCTAGGGCATTCGCCTATTTTCTTCTAATGTTCTAGCCATCTAACTCGTGCAGCAAAGGCACTGTATGGTTCGTGTACTAAGGCACTCGCCGATTACAGTTATCCCATGTTCTTGCGGCTTGCGCACCGAGGCGCTCGCCTTAGCGATATCCAATATCGTATAGCGACTCGTGCATATTGATGCACGTTTCATTTCAATTGTTCTAACTTAGTGTTTGACTCATACTATGATTTATCTTCGATCGGACCACGCCCGTGGCGTCGATAGGTTAACTTAGCATACAATGATATATTTGACTTATCGAATGAATGAGTAAAAAGAAGTCAATCCTCCCACCTTGAGTCGATACGCCTTCGTCATTTTGCCGAGCTGATGCGGCTCGATTTCATAACTTTGTTGCACGGCCGCTCTCCTGACTTAGCCATTCGAGCACTTCGTGCTTCATTGAGTTATACGTCCGATTTGCCTTAGCGTGCCCAAGTCTCGGCCCGTCGTAAGGCGACGATTTGATTTCGCGGACCCCTTACTAAATATTACAAAAGATCGACCTCTAATATTTTCCCGTCAAAGTATAACCTGCACACGAAACCAACTAAAATCAATACTTACATCGATTCGGACTTGCGCCTTGGTCGATTCGATTTCTTAGAATCTTCGAGCCGATTCAACGCACTTATCCTTCGGGGCAACGCGGCACTTCGCATCGATTCAACTCGATGCATTCTTTTGGGACAAGGCAACTCTTCGCATCAACTTAGTTCGATGCATTGCTCGGGACAACTTAACTCTCGTATCGCTTTGCATCGATACATTTCCTTGGGTCAACGCGACTCTTCGAGACAACGACTCAGCATAATGCACCGTGCGGAGCGGGGTATTACACCTTGAAGCATCAGAGTGTTCCCAGAAGTGAGTTTCAGTTCCACGGTTCCGATCCCCAGAACATCAGCTTGAGCCTGGTTCGCCATGACAACCTTCTCAGATATCGGCTGGTACGTGACGAACCATTCCTTGCTAGAACAGACATGGCAAGTCGTACTAGTGTCTATCCACCAGTCAGAGTCAACCCCCACAGTTGTGACCTGTGCGATCATAGCAACAAAGTTAGAAACCAATGAAACCTTATTAGGCTCACCTTTCTCTGATTGTTTAGGCTTAGATCTGCATTCACTCTTGTAGTGGCCTTTCTTGCCACAATTGTAACAAGTCACGTGGGACTTAGTCTTCTGTTGCTTAAATGAAGGATCCTTCACTTTTAGATTAGTAAAGTCCTTCTTCTTGGGATGAGAAGCCGCCTGCTTCCCCTTGGGATCTCTCATCTGTACTAGATTGGTTTTAGCCAACTGTTTGGACAGAGTGTCCACCTTCTGTTGGGAATGCATCTCGTCCTCAACATGGATCTCTTGAAGTAGATCTCCAAGGCTAATGTCTAGCTTCTTTCTGTGCATCCTTGCATAGAAGGTACTCCATCCAGCAGGAAGTTTTGAGACGATCCCTCCAACGACAAACTTGTCGGGAAGGGGCATCTCTTCGTCTTCCAGTTTCTGACGTAGCTTCAGAAATTCTTTCACCTGTGGCAACATGGACTTCTCGTCCTCAAAAAGCAATTTGTGATATTTTTAAACCACAAACATTTTGCTCCTGTTCCTGTCTTCTTCATACAGTTTTTCTACAGACTCCCATATGTCTCTGGCAAGTTCCTTCTTTGAGTAGGATTCTGCCAGGGAGTCCTCCATAGCATTCAGGATGAGAAGCCTGCAGATGCTATTCTCCCTTCTCCATTTGGCCTAGAGTTTGGTAGCCGTATTAATTGCGGCAGTAGATCCAGTGTCTGGAACAGAGGGTTCTTCCTCCAATAGAACATGATCAACGTCTTTTAGTTGAAGAGTTACATAAACCTTTCTCTTCCAGACTTGATAATGCTCTCCATCAAACTTTTCCAACTTGCAGTAGTCCTATTGGACGAGCGAAGCATTAATGTTTTTTATCTATAAGGATCTTGCTTTGAGATTGTTATTCCCGGGGCTTGATCAAAGACACTACCAAAATAAGTCATATCAGCGACGTAATTAGCGATGCCAACTTAAAACGTCGCCAATATTTTTGGTTTTAGCGACGCCAATTTAAGCGTCACAATACGTCGCTGATAGCGACATATTACGACTACCTGTAGTCTAATAAAAACCAACGTCATTGATTTGTCGAAAGACGTCGCTAGTTTTATCATTTCAGCGACGTTTAGCGTAACAAGGTTATAACGTCGCCGAACATTAAACCAATACCGACGCTTTGCGACGTATTTCGGGCGTCGCTAATTTCTGCTAAATAGGGTTTCCTCGGTTCCACTTTTTATTTCTCCCTTTCCCCAAATTTTTTGTTTCCGCCCCTCTTCCCCCGACCTCGACGACAGCCCGACCCCCTTCCCTCCGGCGCCGCTCATCCTTCTCCTCCACCGCGAGCTCCTTCTCCTCCCTCCGGCGAGCCCCTTCTTCTCCTCCTCCTCTACCGCGAGCCCCTTCTCTTCCTCCACCGCGAGATCCTCCTCCTCCACCACCGCGAGGAGACTGAAGGTAAACCCTAACCCTAATTGAGGTGTTTTTCGTTTCCAAAATGGACACGGAGACACATTACGACCATGTGTTCACTGATACAGTGTCTTCGTGAGGTTTTGGACACTTTGTGTCCGTTTGTTGGACACGTGGACACCCCCAAGCATGCATATATATGTATTTCACCTCTGTACACTTAATCCCCTCCTCCTCTACCACCGAACTTGTCCTCCTCCTCCTCTTCCACCACCATGAGGAGACTGAAGGTAAACCCTAACCCTAATTGAGGTGTTTTTCGTGTCCAAAATGGACATGGAGATACGTTACGACCATGTGTTCACTGATACAGTGTGTTCGTGAGGTTTTGGACACTTTGTGTCCATTTGTTGGACACGTGGACACCCCCAAGCATGCATATATATGTATTTCACCTCTGTACACTTAATCCCCTACATACACTTGTGTATTTTTGTATTAATTTGGATTTACATATTGGGTTTGGGTTTCGATATAGTGTTTGATACATTGTTTCACCTTGCAACATTCCTATACTTATTTTAGACAACAAGTATATGAACCAATTAGTCAACATATATTTGTTGAAGTATGGTACTCCATTCTTCGTAAGTTCTAGCTATATATGTCTCAAGATCCAATACTCGAAAATCCCAAAAAAAAAGAAGAAAAAAAGAATAAAATGACATCGCTCAACACCCTATGACAACTCTTTGTAGAATTGTGTTAAAGTGTGAGTTCTACAGTATGGTTCTCTTTGTAGAATAAAATGACATTGCTCAACCCTATCGATCCTCCATACAAGTCTTCCTTCATCTATTGTCTTAAAGTGTGAGTTCTACAGTATGGTTCTCTTTGTACAATTGTGTCTTATTTTAGACAACAAGGATTTCCTATTTTTATAGGTAACATGGCAACATGTGTAAGGGAACATATAGGTGTGTGTTTGTGTTTGAAAGGGAGTGTCACAAGAGTAAGGCGTGAGCATGTGTTAGTATTTTGAGCTGTGAGAGTGTTTGTTCTATTGAGGTTAGTACCAACTGGCAAGTTAGGTTAAAAGAACCTGGGAACTATGGTGTGGTTGTATACATCATGTATATGTATGTGTGTGTCTAGTGGGAGAAAGGGGGAGGGTTAACTAGTACCAGGTATTTGGAGAGGAGGGAGAGTTTATACTAGTATATATAGACTAATATCCTAAAACTTGACTTATACAACTTAGAAATGGCTAGTTTGACCAAGTTTGACTAGTTTAGCTTAGAGTTGGCTCGGTTGGACTATACATAATATATAGACTAATATTCTAAAACTTACTTCTACAACTCAGCCTATATGAAATATTGTAGACACGGGTGATATACCGCCGCGATAATCTCTGACCACCGCACGCACAAACACGCGAAAGAAAAGTTAGCAATGCGAAAAGAAGATGACAGATAATCTCTGACCATTTAACGTAAAATGTCATGTGTACATATACTGGCGGAAAGTGTAGACCGCATAAACTGACAATTGTATATCATTCACTACCTTGATGTATCTATCTTACAGAATTATGGAGCTGAATTACTATCTGCGGAATCGTACTTGGATGTACAACCGTCATCCTGATGACATGTGCGGTGTGCGGGATGAATTTATAGAGGGTGTACACCAGTTCCTGCAGTTTGCCAAGGCGTTCCCTCAGTACATGGACGGTACCAAAATTAAGTGTCCGTGTGTGAGATGTCGCAACTTGAAATATCATCCATAAGTGGATGTCACGTATCATTTATACTCGAAGGGTTTCACGCCGAATTACTATTAGTGGAGCGAGCACGGAGAACTTGTGTCTTTAGCATCGGAGTACGAGCCTTATGTGGATGTCCACACCAACGCTCCTTATGACGATGGTTGGTGAACATGGTTTTCGACGCAGCCGGGCCTAGTTTCGATCCGGATGATCATGATGCACCTAAGGAGGCACTGAACCCCGATGCTACACAGTTCATGGAGTTGCTAGAGAATGCAAGGACTCCATTATATCCTGGTTGTGAGGATCATTCACCGTTGGAGGTGGTTACAAGATTGTTGAGCATCAAGTCCGATTTTAACATGTCACAAGATTGCTACAACCGTCTTATGGAGTTGCTTATAGAAATATTGCCTGAGGGGTGCGAAGTTGCCTAAAGACTTCTACCGGTCTAAGAGGATGGTTAGATCGCTCTGGATGGGATACAAAAAAAATCGATGCCTGTCGCAACGGGTGCATGTTGTACTACAAAGACGACAAGGATGAAGACGCCTGCAGATTTGTGGTGTCGATCGCTACAAGGCATGTGGTAGAGGAAAGTCTGTCGGTGCCAGGAAGCCTATCTCTTCGATGCACTACTTGCCGTTGACGCCGCGGTTGCAGCGATTGTTTATGGTGAAGGAAACTGCAGAAAATATGAGTTGGCATAAGCGGGAACATACCGAAGGAGTGTTGGATCACCCATCTGATGGAGAAGCATGGAAGCACTTTGATCGAGTGTATCCAGATTTTGCTTCTGATTTGCGTAATGTCAGATTGGATCTCTGCTCCGACAGTTTTACCCCATTCGGACTTTCGGGATCCCAGTATTCGTATTGGCCTGTGATCGTCACCCCGTACAATCTACCCGCCTTGGATGTGCATGAAGACTCCGTATATGTTTCTCACCGTTATTATCCCAGGTCCGAACAATCCGAAAAGGAACATCGATGTGTATTTACAGCCGTTGATTGATGAGTTGAATCAGCTGTGGAAGTAGGTTCCAACACGTACGATGTATCTAGAAAACAAAATTTTCGGATGCGGGCAGCACTTATGTGGACCATCAACGACTTTCCGGCCTATGGAATGTTATCTGGATGGAGCACGCATGGTCGTCTTTCATGTCCATATTGCATGGATAGCACTAAGGCTTTCCGTTTGAAACACGGAGGCAAACCGTGCTTCTTCGATTGTCATCGACAATTCCTGCCGAAGGATCATCCGTACCGGAGGAACAGGAATGCTTTTCGTGCTGACGTTGTAGAGAAGGCTAATCCCCCGCCAAGGTGGACCGGATACACGATATGGAAAGAGGTAAAAGATTTACCAAGAGATATTGAGGAGCCTGCTACGGGCTACAAGTATGACGGATTTGGTCGCACTCATAACTGGACGAAGAGGAGTATATTCTGGGATCTTCCATATTGGTCGTACTCATAACTGGACGGATTTGGTCACACTCTTATATTACGGGCTACAAGTGTGACGGTAATAAGTCTGACGGATTTGGTCGCACTCATAACTGGACGAAGAGGAGTATATTCTGGGATTTGGTCGCACTCATAACTACGAGCTATTTTAGCGACGTTATAATATGTCGGAAAACGTCGGTAAACGTCGGTGCATGTCGGTAATATTTCTAGGAATTCCCAGGATGTACCGACGTTTAGCGACGTTGAACATGTCACTAACCACCGACGATTCGTCGGTAATACGTCGGTAAATTACCGACGCGCAGCGATACGCAGTAATACGTCGCTAATTCACCGACGTTACGACGGTAGACGTCGGCAATATACCGACGTATATATACGTCGACAAACGTCGATAATTGCGACGTTTGGAGTCGTTTATAAGATTAGCGACTTATATTTCAGCGACTATCACGAAACGTCGGTAATTCCGTCGCTAAATATCTTTAGCGACGAAATTTGTCATTTTAGCGACGTCTTTATGCGTCGCTAAAACGACTTATTCAGGTAGTGAGATGGTAAAACAGATGCAACAAAGATCTACGATTATACAAATACCAAATAACCCGATTACAATATGGAGGAGGGAAATAGAGAAGAGAAGATCTCTCGTTCTTCCTTGCAAACGTGTTACAATTGGGACAGAACGAGTTGCAATAATCTAGAGAGAAATGAGAAGAAGAACAATGTTGGGGTGTCAAAACATCGTTGCTCAAAGCAAGATTCGCCCCACACGAACTGCTTCCAGGAACCTGCAAGTTGAAGAACTTGTGGAACGCTCGAACTCACCTCTGTTATGACTCCTCGGATGGACTTGCAATAGCGGCAGCAGCTCTCTCTCTCTCTCTCTTTCTTCTTTTTTGACATATTTTCGTAGTAGCCACAAAGGAGACCAGAAGAGAGTATATATAGAGAGAGGGTGGAAACTGTCACACCCCAGAACCAGAATACTGGCAAGTAGGGACGGACCAGGACAGCTACGTATACCAAAGTACTCCAGTACTCCGAAATAACGTATAAGCTGTATAGATGGGGGTTACTACTACAAGCCAATAGTCGATCCTAGGTCAAGCAATCCTAGGTATCTCAGTCACAGGTAGTAAACAATGTACAAGAAGTAAGATCAACTGGAATATAAAATAGTAAAGCGTCCCAAACTATCATATATCAATGATCATGAAGCTAGTAATACAGTGTGAAGACTAGCAAGAGTAATAGTCATACATGATAAGCTCTAGCTATAGTCTAGAATACACAAATCATGTTCTGGCCCGTAGGCTAAATGTCAAGTCCAAAACACGAGCTAAACACGTGCTCGGAGGCTAAACGCCACAAAAGAATAATGTACATAACTAGTGGGAGAATGAAATAGAAAACCCACTAAGGTACTCTGGTGCTCTGGATAATCACCAATGAGTGGAAGGTACGGAAGATCCTCTGGGCTCCTCTATCAGATCTGGTCAATGCAAAACCAGTGGGGTCAGACCCCCAATAGCAATTACCACAAAGGAAGCCAAACTATGAACTAAAACCAGCATACAAATCATAGCAATGGATAGAGAGAGAGATGGGTAAGTACTAATCGAGGCTCGTGCACTACCAATGCACTTATCCCGAGAATAGAAGGACAATAAGTAAAGCAACGTGTAGCATAAAGTAAAGGACATGTGATGTAATGTAAACTGTGTACATGTAAGAAAAAGGAAGCATGTGAACATGATAGATAAACAAGACATGTGAGCATGTTAAGTAGACGGAGCATGTAAGCATGTTATGTAACTGGAGCATGTGAGCATGTTAAGTAACTAGAGCATGTGAGCATGTTAAGATAACTGGAGAATGTAAGATAACTGGAGCATGTGAGCATGTTAAGATACTATATAGAACGACAAATGATAAGATGACTTAGAAACTATTCTGAAACCCAAGTTACAACCCGTAAACCAAACAAGGACCGGGGTTGTAACCCTTCTCCTGAACAGAACTTTAGTATCTAATCATTTACCGGCAAAAGTAAAGCATAAACAAAGATGTACTAAAATAAACAAATTCGGACACTGCCTAGACAAACTAGACTAGACTGGACTCCATACAATAGTCACGGCCAAGCAATGAGTGCGGCTTTATACATTAGCTAACTAGGGTTGTCACAATCCTAATTAATAACAAATGCAAGTTTAAGAATTCCAAGTCCAGCACCTGCCTGCTACTACCTGAATGGTCCAATCCAATGGTAATAGTGGATACATCGCCCAGGAGACAAATGTATCCTAGTAGTGGTACATCGCCCAGGAGACAAATGTACCCTATGGTAATAGTGGATACATCGCCTGGGAGACAAATGTATCCTATAGTAGTGCAAACACTCGACGGTGCGCTGGAAGTGTGCTCATCATGACAGATAGCTCCAAATCCCATGTATATATATATAATGCCAAGACCAAAGGGGCAACAGGTAACTGGGAAATTCTCAATGATCTAAGTAATCAAGCTAGTTGTTTAGTCCTTAACATTTTCTTGTTGGATTCCGGGTGTGGCATTCCGCAGAATCTATCCTAGACATGAGACATGCAAGACTGGACAATAACGAGAATGTGCACCATAACAAGAAACTATAATAGACAAGAAGCCAGGAGTGCGCTACGACGAGCCACTATCAAGGAGCAAGACATGTACTGGAATTAATAGTGCGCCATGACAGGCCACTATCATGTAAGCAAAGAAAGACATGTACAAGAGTGCACCACGAAGGGTCACTATCATATAAGCAAGGAAGACATGTAACAATTATCAGAGCTTGTAAGAAAGAATCTATCAAAAGACATATCATGGCATGTGGGAAACAATAATTTAAGCTAAGTACATTTCATAGAAAATGATTGAACATGTGCTAGTGTCAAGTGTATATAGGGTGTACAATCATTTTCTAACTATGCAAGATCATCTAATCATGTTAAAAAATCATTACAATCGAAGAAAATATCAAAAACGGACAAAAACGAGCAAAAACGGGCAAAAACAGACAAAAATAGCCTAACCGGATTATCCGGCGGATTATTGCGGATTCCCGGCAGATTTTCCGAAGTGTCACAGCAAGATTTGTGGTGCAAGTTCGGATTTTCCGACGCATTTCTGCGGATTTCCGACGGATTTTTCGAACCGTCACAGAAAGTTGATTTTTTTGAACTCAAAACTTGTTTCGGCCATAAAAACTTTCGTTTTAAATCAAAATTCGGATTTTCAAAAGCCAAAATTGAATAGAATTGAATTTCCTGCAACATGGAAGTATTAATTTTCACAAATCAAAACATTTTATAGATCAATACCTCAAAATACTCCCAAACAGAGGTTCTCGGGACACTGAAACGGGTTCTGATTGCCACCAAACTCAAAATCCATGATATACAAACTAGGTGAGGGCCTCATATATGTATATGTGACCAAGATACATGATGGTAACACTAGTATCACTCTTGATACCAAGTTTTCTACTAAGTCCATATTGGGTTTTAACAGAAAATCAAAACCTTGTTTAAACAAATTTTGGAAACATGCACATATACGAGAATCATAAGAAAAACATATTTAACAAAATGAGTTTGGGAAAATTCTAAGCATTTAACACCAAGGAAAACAAAAATGACAACCAAATAATATGGTTCATGGATTTGGCAAGATGTACTTGCCTAGGTTAAGCTCCAAGCCTAATCTTCTACTCCTCCTCCTAGGGGGTTAGACACCACACCCAAGGCCTTAAGGCTAGCTCTTGGCAAGGTCCAAGGGGGAGAGAGGGAAGAAGAAATGAAGAGAGAGTGAAGAGAATGAAAAGAGAGGAGAGAGAAAGTGAAATGGTATATAGAAGGGGGAATTAATCTTAGCCGTCGGATCGTGATCCATGTGAAGATCTAAGTCAATCCTAACCATCAAAACAAAACCAAATATCCAATGGGTAATAGGGTGTATCTACTATTCATGAAAATATCTAAATACTATTCATCAAAATATTTAAAATACTATTCACGAAAATATCGGAAAACACTATTCATGAAAATATCTAAAATCGAAAATATCTAAAATGTGGAAAATCTGTCTGGACTATATGCCGTAGGTATACTCCGGTATACTAGCGGTATGCGGTCCAAGAAGAAAATCTATAAGTTAGGAAAATTTTAAAGCATTACGAAAATCAAGAAAGTACAAATATACTACAAATACGTATCCGTATATAAATACGATACTGTGAGACGAGT
>JANAVB010002837.1:0-39711 GCA_029216955.1 Iris pallida
GTTGGAAACGGGAGATAGCCCGAGTTCCTACAAGTTGCGGGAGTAATCCTGAACATAAATCCTGACGCGACGCGTCACTAACCAAAATTCTAATCATTAGACTTTTTTTTTCTTTTCTTTTTTTCTTATGTAGATTTTTTTTCTTTTTCTTTTTTTTTGAAGAAAATCAAAACTGGGATTCAAAAATCCGAATTACGAAATTTGAAAGCAGAATTAGGCGGATGCAGGTCCCGAGGGAGGAAACCATACGCTGCCAGAGGGGATAGGCACACTGCCCTAGGAGGCGCGCGGCGCGAGGATGGCGCGCGGCCGAGGCGGGCACGCAGCCCGGGGGAAGAGGAGAAGCGGAGGAGGGGCTGTGGGCCAGGGGCTCCGGCGAGAGGCGATCGGGGGGGGGGGGGTCATCCTGGCGGGGGGGGGGGCTAGGATGACGGGGGGCGACGGACGAGACGCCAGCGGCGCGGGGCCGCCGGAGGGGGGGGGCGGTGGGCGGGGATGGGGGGAAGGAGGGGAGAAGAGAGGGTGGGGCCGCGGCTAGACCTCCGGGGGGTCGGTAAGACCGCCGGCCGGAGGGAGCTGGGGACGGCCAGAGACCTACCGCCGGCTAGAGGGGGAAGCCGCCAACGCTGCTGCGGGAAGCTCCGGAGCACGTAGCGGTGTGCGAAAGGCGCGGACGGCGGCGCTGAGGGGGGGAGCTGCGATCGACGCCGGAGGGGTGGCCAGGTTGAGGGAGCTCGGCGAGGGCCACTGCGCCGGAGCCGAGGTGGGGGGGTGCGAGCAAGAGGGAAGTGCTGCCACCGACGCCCACGAGGGGGGGATCTGGACGGCAGAGGGAACACCATCGGGGCTAGAGGGGCGGGAGCGGGGACAGCTCCGGGGCTGCCGGAAGCCGGGAGAAGCGTCAGCTTCGGCCACTGGAGGGAGAGAAACTCGGGGGGGTCGTCGCCGCGGGTGGAGGAGCGGCTAGGGGAGGTGTCGGCCACGACAGGGGGGCAGCGAGGGCAAGGAGGCGCCGGGGGGGGGCGCAGGCGGAGCGCGGCCCAGGCCTGGGAGGGTACCGAGGGAGGGCGGTGGAGCGTCGGAGGGGGCAGCCGGCGGAGGAGGCGGGCGGTTGCCCGGTTCTTCGTACGGTGGCGCCGCCTAGGGCGTCTACGCCGAGGAGGATGGAGGAGGGGGGAGTAGGTGGTGGAGACCACACGACGGGGAGACCGCCCGTCCAGGAGGGCTCCGGCCAGCCGCACGGCGGGAAACACCCGTCCAGGAGGGCCCCGGCCAGCCGAGGGGGGGAGGGTGGAGCGAGGGTGGGGAGATGGCTGCCGAGCGGGAAGAAAGTCCCCGGGCCTGCGGCCAAGCGAGAGGGCCGACTGGCCACCAAAGCCATCCGGCCACCGGCGTGCTCGGCGGAGCTACGCGAACAGAGGTATATATATATATATATATATATATGAAGCGGATCAAAAGCCCCCCTTAGAAAACCCCCTCACTTAGCCGTCCATTTAATGTTAATATTAATGTTAATATCAATATTCATGTATTAACATTAAATACTAAAATTAACATTAAACTTAACATTAAAATTAATATTAACATTAACATTAATATTAACATTAATATTAACATTAACATTAACATATAAAAATAAAAAAATTAATATTAACATTAACATTAATATTAACATGATATTAACATTAATATTAACATTAACATTAATATTAACATTAAATGGACGACTGAGAGTGAGGGAGGGTTTTAGGGGGTTTTCTAAGGGGGGCTTTTGATCAAATATATATATATATATATATATATATATATATATATATATATATATATATATATATTATATATATATGAGTATCATATATTGCATATATGTAAATATGTATGTGTGTATATATGAAACCCATAGGTTGTGATGTATACTATAATGTGTAGTGGAGAGGGCAGCCCTATGCTTGATAGGAGATAGAAGAAGGGGAGTCACTGTGCTTTAGCCACAGTAGAACTATACTTAAGGGTGGGAGTTTAGACTGATGCATGTGCACAAGATGAGAAGCAGTGGCAGCAGTGATAAGCCACTGCTATAGGGGCTCGGGTAGGAAAAATGCTGCAAGTAAGTGAAGAGGAAGGAGTTGGGGACTCCTATGTCCACTGTCACACATTATAGTGTGGTATGATACAGGTACAGTAAAATAGGGAGTGTAGCACAGGTGAATCGGAGGCATAGGGGATTTGAGGGTAGCATGGACAGGGGCATTGGCCCGGGTATAGGGAGGGGGTGTGGCTATCCTAGTGTGCAGAAAATAGGGGCATATGAGAGTTCCTTGCTGCTAACAGCAAGAGTACACTCTTAGGCCTATGCATATAGGATTTGGAGGTTCCCATTATCCATCTGTGCACATAGTGCACAGATGTACCAAGTTAACTGCAAGTAGGAGGAGGTTAGCAATACCTTTAGAGAATTAGTGGCTCAACTGGATTTGGGGGAGGGGACTGATGTGGCTTCACCCGTTAGGCATCAGTCTACTATGAGTATATAGTAAGGGGAGTTCCTGTGACTTCAAACAAGTAGTCGGGGGATCTCCCTATTAGCTCAGGCAAATAAGTTGAGAAGAGTTATGGGCTGATACAAGTGCACACGTGTGTGCACAGGATACACTCCAACAGTAGGCTTAAGAGCAGGGCATCCAAGGATTGGTCTGGAGGTAGCAGGTAAAAAGAGAAGCAACAGTAGCAGCAGGATGACAGGAATTGGGGGTCTGTGTAGGGAAGAAGTTGGGGGTTTATGGGTATCGGTAGGTAATAGAAAGTAGGGGGAGAGGACAATGTTCAGTTGTGAGTGTGTAGATGGGTATTTTGAGTGTGGGGCATTGATTAGCCTATATATGTTAGAGTATTATATAATATATATATATTATATATATATATATATATATATATATATATTGGAAACCCCTACCATATATTAATCAAGGCTCAAAATGCCGAAGCCTGACACGTATACAAGGCACAAAATAAGACCGCCTATACAGAAAACCCACAAAAGAAGAAAATAAAATGGGGGGGGGGGGGGGGGGGGGCGATACACTCGGTCAGAGGGGCGGAGACCAGAAAGAGCTCTGGCAGTGATGGCACAGGGTACTCCGTTTACGGCATTGGCGGTAGACTTCCCGAATGAGCTGGTCTGCGGGGAAAATGTGACCTTCGTATCTTGCTTTGTTGCAATTTTTCCAAATTACCCACTAGCGGCCGCTGCGACGATCTGGTGCCCGTGGGAGGCGTTGCCCCAGACGTCCGCTAGATCGTGGAAGCGTCCGCCAGTCGGAACAATACTGAATTCCTGGTTGAGGGTCCTCCAGATGCCTCTAGGCAGGAATCCCTGACAAAAGATGTGGTCAATAGTCTCGATCTGGTGTTCAGAACATCAATTGCAGGCTGATGCTAAGCTGATCCCAATGGTGTTGAGGATATCATCAGTTGGCAATTTTTTCTAATGGCTCCCACATGAGGAATGACCACTTCTTAGGGATGCAGGTGTGCCAATAATGAGCAGCGATATGCGTAGGCTGGCCCATCCCATGGAGAGAGGATCTAGCCGACCTCACAGAAAATGCGCCAGAAGCCTCTAGCGTCCATCTCCACTCATCAGCCGCAGGGCCGATCCTAAGACCGCAAAGACGGACTCTATCCTCCATATCGGTGCCTCCCCAATCCCGCATCTTATCCCAGTCCCAGTCACTGTTGTTGTGATTCCACATATCTTTGATCCTATAATTCCTCGTGATTTCCATGAGGCTGGGATCAGGCGATCACCTGTCTATCTCTCCCGGAATGGATTGGACTCGCCGTTGCCCAGATGAAGCCTGATGGCCTGCTCGACAAGGTCGTGCCCGATCAGGATCTGATGCCAAGCCGTCGAAGATCTGCTATTGGATGTGGCCTCTGAAGGATGGGTGTGCTTGAAGTACCTGGCTTTCATGAATTGGTCCATAAATTCTTGCTCGTACGGAGATGCCACCACAATTTCATCGAAAAAGCCTTAACGATGTGAGTGAGTTTGGTAAATCCCAGACCCCTAACCTCAGTCGGTGAGCCATGGAGTCCCAACTTACCTAATAGTGCTTATCTTGGCCGTTGTAATACCCCCAAAAGAAGTTACAAAAGATCTGCTCGATCGAAGTAAGAACCTTCAAGGTGGGGAGCATGCGGCTAGAGTATGGATAGGAATGGAGTGAGCACGTGTTGGATGAGGATCATCTTGCCACCTAGAGATAAAGTGGCATTGTGCCACCCTTCAAGTTTGTTCCTGATTCTAATGATTAACTTCTCGAAGATCCTGGCACTGGATTTCCCGTACACTAGGGGCATCCGAGATAGGTGAATGGGGGATGATCAACAGAGAACGATGTTAAGCTGGCAATTTTGCTGGCATGCTCGGGTTGATATTGTGGTGGGCATAGATGACGCTTTTGGATGGGTTGATTCTCTGGCCTGAGCAAATGGAGTACCGCTGCAGGGTAGTGTGGACTACCTGAACCGCTCCTTCGTCCCCAGAAGAGAAGATGAGTAAGTCGTCAGCAAAAGCCAGGTGGGTGATGGTGGGGCATCCGCTTGTTGTGTGATATTGTTGGAAGTGCGGGACGTTGATCATGTTATTGAGGTTCCTGCTGAGGGCATCTGCCGCAATGATGAAGACTATGGATGATAGTGGGTCGTCCTGCCTAACCCCGCAGCTGGATTTGAAGAAACCCTCGGCTTGACCGTTAATGACTATGGAAAACCACGAGTTGCTGATGGATCTCCATACGGTGTTGGTCCAAGTTTTCGAGAATCCAAATACCCTGAATACCCAGATCAAAATTGCCAGTCCAGTCTGTCATAAGCTTTTTCTATGTCAATCTTAACGGCGATGTTGCCTCCTCTAACAAGAAATTTCATACAGGTGATAAGCTCTTGGGCTAGCATGATATTGTCTTGGATGTTCCTCCCACGAACAAACCCACTTTGCTCATCAGAGATGATCTTGGGGAGGAGGCTCGCCATTCTGGTAGCGATGATCTTAGAGATAATCTTGTTAGTGAAAGTGCACAGACTGATTGGCCGAAAGTCGCGAAAGGACTCCGGGTTCTCTTTTTTCAGAATGAGGATAAGGTTGGCGCTGGAGATGGCTTTGCGGATAAGTGGCTCCTTCGAAGAAGGCAATTGTGGCTTCGATGATATCCTGCTTGATAATGTCCCAGCATGTGCGGAAAAAGACCTCCGAGAATCCGTCGGGGCCAGGAGCGCTGTGCTCGTTCAGAGCCTACACCGCGTCTTTCACCTCCTGGTCCGTGGGACGGCGTTCCAGCTGGGCGTTGTCTGTGTCGTCAATGAGACAGGAGGTTTGATCTAGAAAGGCGTTGTCTTTGTGAACAGTCTCTTTGGTGAATAATTTGAGTAGAATTCCGTAGCAGCTTCGCGGATACTCTTTTGGTCGGTGATGGTGTTCCTATTATCGTCCGTAGTATGGTGTATCATGAGCTTCCGTCTACGGCCGTTGACGCAATCATGAAAGTATTTCGAGTTTTTGTCCCCGTCACTATCCCATTTCTACCTAGCTTTCTGTTTCCAGAAGTCGGTCTCCACTTTGAGCCTGAATTTGAGCATGGCCTTGGTAAGGTTCAGGGCAATCCTGGCCGCCGGGGAACGATCTGCAACGAATCTTGCTTCTGCACAGGTGACGTAGTCTTCAGCAATCCGTACGGCTTGGAAAATGTCCCCGTATGAAAGTTTGCTCCACTTGGACAAGGCTAACCTCGTAGCCTTGAGCTTTTGCTCACCCGGACCAGGGGTCTGGTGATTATTCGCTATTTCAAGCTTCCGCGACGATACCCAAAAATTAGGGGTGCTCGCTCCAGAATTCGAGGAATTGAAATTTCTTTTTGGGGGGGTTGGTGTTGTTTTTAATTTCTACCAGCAGCGGGGCGTGGTCGGATTCGGAGGAGTTGAGGTGGGAAAGCTTGGTGGTGATCCCTATACCGTGCCATAGATCATTAGTAAGGGCTCTGTCAAGACGAGAATATTGGCGCCGGTCACCATCTTGCATGTTACACCAGGTGAAAGCATTTCTCGTAAACTGGAGGGAGGTCAGATGAGCATTGAATATGAAGTTATTGAAGTTTTGCATGGCCGGCAAAGGAGGAGGACGGCCGCCGGTTTTCTCTTCTCTGCAGGTAATCGTATTGAAGTCTCCGATGCAAAGCCAGGGAGTGTTGATATGGTGCAGATGAATGTCGAGAAGGTCGTTCCACAGGTGTTTTCGCTCGAGATATCGCAGCTGCCGTGGACCGCCGAGAGGATTGCGCGCTGGGGAGCGAGGGGTGTTCTAACCAGCAGGACAGGGCCTGCTGGGTTTCCTGGATGATTCCGATGTTGACGTCCTGAGTGCCGAGGATCCAAATGTCGTGTCTGCCCGCTATGGCGGTGGGGAGGTTCAGCTGCAATTGGATGGATTTAAGTCTTTTGGTGAGGATTTTGGGTTCGAGGATGATAAGGATGTCGATCTTGTAGATTTTTCGCAGAGTGGAAACTCTCCTTAATGTAGGTTTGTTCCCCAACCCACGGATGTTCCAGGATAGGATGTTTATCATTAAAGAGTTGGGGTGGAGTTTTTTTATTCCGCTTGGCAGCGGATCTAGTTTGGATGGTTGTGGTCTCCGTGCTTCCAAGATGGTCTTGGATCACACGCGAGGTTGATGCTGCGGCTTTTGTCGAGGTGGGGTGGACCCGGAGGGATTGCTCCTGTGGGTCCGAGTGGTGGCCGATCGATTCCCCAGCGGAAACAAGGATGGGGTCGCCCGCTGGGTCGATTAATTCCCCTACGGAGTCCCAATTGGGCTCCTCGGAGGGAATGGTTAAGGAGTCGCTGGAGCTCCCTATCTCTTGGAGGGTGTGCTGTAGTGGACAGCCGGCGGCTTGGATCTGTAGGCCTCTTCGAACCAGATCGGGTCCGAGGATAGCAAGTGCTTCTTCAACTTGGTCTTCGATGGTCCGCATATGATCCTCGCTGGTGGTGGTATCCTCGACCGCCTCCGAGATTGGGAGGTTGGGCGCTATCTCAATGAGGGCGAGGTCGTGAAGGGAGTGTATATATACCTAGGTTTAACATAGATAATAGATACAAAAATTATATATATAGATATGAGTAATAAGTCTAATATAGATATGGGCATATTGGTATCAAGATACCAATTTGGGATAGGGTAACACATATTTATAGGTATATGCAACATTAAGTAGGCATATTGGTATTTGTAGGTGATGTTTAATGCATAGTGTGATGGGCATAGTTAAGATACATTGGTATGAGCCTAAGTGCTATATTATAGATAATTACATAGTGTATGGACTCAACCTTATAAATAGACTCATACAATCTAGGAATGACTAGTTTGACCTAGGGTTGACCTACTTTGACCAACTTGACCTAGAATTGACTTGTTTGACTTGTTTTCATTCTAAAACTTGTTATTGATACAATATTTCATATTTAGGTCTTCGAGGCACCGTATCGGACATCGATGATACTTTACACCAGATTGTAGGCGAGTCCATTCTATAAAAATTTTCTGTTTTTGGTATTTTCTATGTTTCGTGTATTTAGTGTAGATACCCTTGAACTTTTGACACGTTGGTTACAAGGATTGGTATTCTGGATCCCGTCATGAGATGTTATTTTCGTACATCTGGTATGCCTTGTGCAAGCCTTATTATTATGCTTGTGCATCGTATAGACATCGATTCATGAGAGGATTAGCTACATTCTCAGAGTATCCCGTGTCATAACTTATCATGGTTGGATCCACTGTACCAGTCGGGGGCAGGGAGTATTATTGTAGATATGTAGTCAATACCCTCCTTGTGCATGTCTTATTTCTTGTGAGTGTTAATTATACACAGCACGTATGATTAACTAGGCCATAAATGTTTGCCATGAAATATAAAAGAGCAGAATAGTTTTATGGGAGGACTGGACTTTTAATTCACGTTACAAACTCGCTTGTACAAAGAAAGCCTAGGGACAAAAACCTAGGTACAGCAATCTAAGTACAATTATTTATTTTTGATTCTGGGGGGTGATGGTAGAGGCTCGGGAAAGCGACGGCAGCTCTGCCTTACTCCTTGGACGATCGGACGTAGCCTTGGCTCCTGAGACGAGATGGTTGGCGTTAACGAAGAAATGCTCCTCTTGCTCTCCTCGTATTGCTCTTCTAGCTTCTCTCTCTGGATGATCTCTGTGGATTTTTCTCTCTGATTATTGGGGGAGCGTCTCTCTGTATGTGCGTATATCTCTCTATGTAAGTCTTTTTGCAAGGGAATGGCACCCTGCTATTTATAATAGTGGGGGGCATCATTAGGGTTTGCAATGATTGCCCATTCTCAAAGTGGCGACGGCCTGGTAAATGATCAATCTGGGCCATTAATCTTGAGCGTGAAGGATCTGGGCCATTAATGAGGATTATGCCAAATCATGTCAGCAATTAATGTTGATTGCAATAAATTCCCATTATGATGATTTGCTGATATCCGCAAATCTAAATGAATCAATTTAATTCATTCTCTTGCCACGTGTCCCAAATCATTGGGATCTGACCCAAAATTTGATTATCTTTGGGACACGTGTCCTGTCATCATGTTGAGCCGCATAAGGAGCGTTCATATTTAGGCCGCATGAAGGTCGTCCTGACCGAGCCGCATGAATATGTTCATGACTGAGCCGCATGAATAGTCTCTATACTCGAACCGCATGAAGGTTGTCATGACCGAGCCGCATGAATATGTTCATGACTGAGCCGCATGGGGGTCTTCATGGCTGAGCTGTATGAGAGTCTTCATGGCCGGGCCGCATGGATTTCTTTCATGGCCGAGCCGCATGAATAGTCTCTATACTCGAACCGCATGAAGGTTGTCATGACCGAACCGCATGAATATGTTCATGACTGAGCCGCATGGGGGTCTTCATGGCCGAGCTGTATGAGAGTCTTCATGGTCGGGCCGTATGGCCGAGCCGCATGGGGGACCTTCATGACTGAACCGCATAGGTTTCTCTGCACTGGCCGTATGAACTCGTCTAATCTGGCCGCATAAACTTGCCTCGAAGCTGTGAAGATTTTTTCCAGTTCCCTAGGAAGATAGTGCTTTTGTGTCAGCCATTATGACTACTTTACGTCAGGGCTGTCAGCTGTCGGCTGTCAGCCGTCAGAGCATTAATTGTGTTTGAATGACGCTGGGCACAGCCATTCTAAAAAGACACGTGGCTTTCCTCTGCGGGCCGCATGGAGTCCACTTGAACTGCCTATATGTTTAAGCCGCATGGGACTCCTGAGCCGCATGAGGCTCCTTGGCCGCATGGATCATTTTTCTCTTCTTTTTCATGCTTCTACAAGACCCCCTTCAAAGTTTTCAATTTACAAATTTGAAATACTTTGAATAAGAAGCATGATTATGCCAGAGCCGCATGGATGTATTCTGTCCTAGCCGCATGGTTACCTCAACCGCATAACTCTCTGAGCCGCATGAGCTGTTTTGGCCGCATGAGCTTCTTACCACGTCTTCCTGCCACGTGTGCAAATCTTCTGTAAATCTCCTGCATTTAATGCTCTTGATTTGCTGCAGATTTTAAGAGCCGCTTTCTTGGGCCTGGATCCCAAGAGTCAGGCTATTATTCAACCGTTTTGCCTCGATGACCGAAGAGTCGGTCATTATATTGCACGCGGATCGAGGCATTCCTTCCTTATCTATAAATAGGAACACTTTCGTTCTACGGAATCTCCTTTGCTCTCTTCGATCTTTCGCTGTTCTAACTCCTTTCTCTCCCAAGCACATATGGCTCCCAAGAAGGTTGCTGCGTCGAAGGCTGCGAAGGGCAAGGCGGTCGCTTCTGCGGCGACTGTGGCGACGGACGTGGCCACTCCTCTGCCGGCCGCTGTTCACTCTGTTCATCCCGACGTTCATCCACCCATTGCTGGTAAGGGCGTCGCCTTAGAACCCTAACTGCCATGGCTCTGCTGCATAATTTATGCACAAGCCGCATGTACAAGGTTCGTCGATATGACCGCATAAGCACTTCGCCTAGGAGGCCGCATGGGCTTGTCATACTCGATATGAACCGCATATATATTTTAAGTTTGGGCCGCATTAGCGTAGTTCACTTTTGAACCGCATAAGCTCATCTGCTTGTAGCCGCATGAGTCTGTCTGTTCAGGGCCGCATGAGTCTGCGTGGACTTTGAACCGCATAGTCTCACCTGAATCCGAGCCGCATCAGCGCCTAGGTTTGTCTGTTGAGTCCATGTGAACCTTGAACCGCATAGGCCCTTCCGAACCCAAACTGCAGAAGCTTCATAAGCTCATCTGAACTTGATTTATATGGACTCGTCTGACTCGGAGCCGCATAAGGCTATGATGAGCAGAACCGTATGGGCTCATCTGGTTCTGAGCCGCATAAGGCTGTAATGACCCGAACCGCATAGACTCAAGTGATCTTTCAAATGCTACTTTGTTTTGACTATCTTCTAATCTTATTTCTTTCGTCTCTCTTCAGTGAATCTGCCAGTAAATCCTGCAGGAAAACTTCTGGTTGGCTCGAATCAACTTGCCACGGATGTGCGACGGGACGATTTAGTTCGTCAAGTGTCAGAGTAGCTCCTTGTTAATGAGCCTTTGGAGCGACTGAATGTTATCATGGTTCAATCTTTCCAATTCCTTAGTGACATGATGAGCTCCGGGAAGCTAAATGGGAAGTATCTGAGGCCGGTCTTCCTCTTTGGGGATGCATTGATCATAGAAAACTCCCGAGTGCTAGATATTTTCGAGAGTTGGGATTTTAATCTGGACGGGATGCCGATTCATATCCCTATTATGAAGCGTCATTTCCCTCTTGCGTGGTTCAACATGATCTTGTTGGACAGGCAGATGACAGACCCCCTCACCCCAACCAGACCGGGGATGTTTGTGGGTAACATTCGTTACAATAAAACTACTGGGTCAGTACGCGCGATCAAGGATCCGGCCAGTCGATCTGTGATAGGGTTAGCTCCGGGTACCTTTATCAACACACCCGGTCCTAACTTCTCATTTTCTCAGGCTGATACCTTCCTGAGCCAGCTTGCTCGAAAAGGGTCCTATCCTGTTGGCAGATTGGCACTGCTGGGCTGGTTACACCCCCTTCCCGCGTGGGCTAACCTGACCTCGTGGATTCTGCGGAAATACGAGACGTTTCTGCGAGAAGTCAATCTTTATGATGCTATCCGGGGTACCAGCCACGGATTGTCCATTAATAAGCCGTTGTTCATGGCCCTTCTAGAGATGTATAATCATCGGACAGGGACTTTCTTCACACCTGTAGGGGAGTTGGGGCTCGCTCTCCATGAGATGTATGCTGTCTCCAAGCTTCCCTGGGGAGACGAACCCTTCGAAGCGTACACTCCAACGAACGAGGAGTTCCAGGATCTAGATCGACGATTCCCAGGCTTCGTCGCTGTGTACCAAGAACTGTTATGTCACTATAGTACTTGTCACTAAACGGCTATCAAGAAAAATGATAGCTCGGAAGGGGATACTCCCTGTACTAACTCTTGGGTCTCTTATCTTTTTAAATTCAGTGCTGCTGGCCGAGTTACTTCCCAAGATCGTCAAACTCCTAGGGAAGTAGAAGGCTTGATGTCGACTGCTAGGAGGTCGAAGTCTAAGGGTGACAAGTTTGGGAGCCAGATTAACTCTTTCAGCTATTTTTATTATGGTACTCGGCGGCTGTCAGAGAAGGCACTCTTGGCAGGTTTTTTAATGGTGTGGCTGCGCAATTATGTGGTCTCAGGAGGGGCAGGTTCCATCGAGAGAATCGGTCGTCACTTTATTCTTCCTGCCGTGAAGTTGGCCTTTGGGGTCAGGCTGGCTCTTCTTCCCGCTATGGTGTGCAGCATTCATCATGGTCTCCGTGCCTTCTCGTCCAAGGTTATCGCTCGTGACGTGATGATGGACTTGAACGTATAGAGCTGCTTTATCATTACCTGCTGGGGTGGCTGTTGTTGCATTATCGGTCTTTGATGAGGCCTGGGACGGGAGACGGCGTTACGAACGACGACGCTTTTCTTTCAGGTATCGTCATCAGCATTGGGAATATAGTACCATGCCGGCGTGTCGGAGGATGCTAGCAAGGGTGGACGAATATGATTTCTTCGTGTCCGTTCCCCGTTTTACCGACCAGAAAGTGAGGAGTGTCCATGTCGATGGCGTTGGATCTCCTCATTTCTTACCTGAGAAGATGCATTTCTGGTTGCGTAACATTCGCCCGGCGCATTTAGTTTATCGCAACCGCAACACTGTGTACCTGGAGCCCTACTTGCCCAGTAGGTTTGCCCGTCAATTTGGGTACAGCCAACTATTCCTTGGGCGTCCCAGTTCCTGCCTGGGATTTGAGGGTAGCATCCTTGATGGTATTAGGGCGTGGAGCTACTATGACACTTGTCATACTCGAACTAGTTTTTCAGTTCCTGCAGCAAACGTGCTGGGGGAAATCTTGCATATGGCGGCCTTATACCATGTTACGGCAATCCAGCCTCCTGTTGATTTTGACCCAAGGACTAGCTTCATCGTGGGCACTCGTTTGGCGGAGAGGGCTACGGTGTCGAAGGCAAAGAAGAAAGGGGCGAATAGGGTTCCCGAGCCCGATTCCGAGTCCTTTGATACAGGGGAGGGAAACAACGAGCGGGACGATGAGGACTCTCTCTTCTGATGGTGAAGCCGCGGCGGATCAGCCTCCCATCATAACGGATGAGATAATGATGGATCAGCCGTCGGTCGTATTAGATGAGGCGGTAGATCAGTTGCCATCTGTACCAGAGGTAGTGAGGGTAGAACCACCGCCTGCCGTGCCTGGTCCCTTGCGTAAGCGAGGCAGGCATGAGTCTACTGACGGAGGAGTAGCCTTTTTCGTAAAGAGAGCTGCGGTCAGACCTCATAGGCTACTTATTACGGAGAGGGGTGAAAATGCTGACGATGTTCCGGAGGTAAGACTACGTTGGAGCTATCTCCTTACCGTGGTTTTCTTTTTCTTGGAGATATGACCTAATCATTTTTTCTTTGTAAGCGTCTGACGAACCGGGCTCTCATGAACCGTCTGCCGCTCCTGAGGTTGATCCGGCCCTTGCTGTTTTGATTAGCGTCGTGTGTGCCGCGGTCCTTTCTGCGGGGGCTCTCTCAGTGGCGGCTGAGGACTCCCAAGTTACTGAGGCCCCGGCCCGGGGTGATGTAGATTTCTTCGGGCCTGTCTTCGAGATTGCTGAATTTCAGCAAGGCGATGCCGCTCTCGTCGCATCCCCTCCCGAGGGTGCCGAGGCGGAGGAGTCTATTATATTCGACTCGGAGGTCGCTGGTGGAGAGGTTGTGGTGGCCGTAGGCGAACCTCAGCCTCCACACTCTTCCGCTGGTAAGATAAGCCAAATATTGACTAGTGAGGGGGCTTATTTGCTCTATCAATATATCCTCCAGGTCAAATCGATTCATGGTTGTCTTGGCCCTACAGTTCCTGACCCTTTACTTCCCACAGCAGATGTTCTTGGGGAAGGCTCGGCCTGCTGCGATCTGGGGGAAAGGAGCGTTTCTTCTCCTTCACCGACTCATGTCGAGGGGCCTCCCGCCAGCTCCGGGCAGGTGGGAGTGGAGCTTGTTCCGGGAGCGATGGTCTCCGCCTCATCCTCTGCCGCTTATACGGCTTCGAAGATTGACTTCTCGGCCCTGCCGAGCTTTCAAGTTCTGCGGGCTGCTGAAGAGGAGTTGGCCGCTGTTCAGGCGTCCTTCCGCACGGAGTTTGTTTCCCTCGTAGCAGAAGCGGCAGATTCTGTCACATCTTCTTCAATGTTACCAGCTACACTCCCATTGATGCCGGCTTCTTCGGAGGCTCTGGACGAGGTGTCTCAGGATGTGGTCGACAGCTTCTATCGCCATTTAAAGAGGGGCGTAGATGCTACCGTAGAATGGGGGACCCCTTTTTTTTGTCCCTACGGTGCGCTCAAGGTCAAATCGAAACTTGAAGACTCTTCCTGGCGGGGCGGGGTTGGCTGCGCTCCTGGAGCCCAAGTTGGCAGAGACTGATCAGCTCGTGACCCGATTGCTGGTGTTACGGCAGGCTGACTTGCCTGCTGCGGTTGAACGGGAGCGGGGCTTCCTTATTGCCGCTCGGGATAGGATAAAGCTCGCTCGAGACACTGTCGGGCCAGTTGTGAAGGGGGACCTTGACGAGCTTTCCGCTTCGTATGACAGGCTGGGTCGTCGAAGTCAAGCTTGTAGGGCTCGGGAGGAGGCTGCTTCTCGTGGAATAGCTGACACGAAGGAGCATATTCTCGCACTCCAGAAAGAATTGGCCTTCCTAGAGTCGGAGCTGAAGGCTGCTCATGCGGAACAGGAGTCAATCGTTCGGGAGGCCGAGAAGGTTTCCCGATCTTCTGTTAACCTGGAGCGGGCTTTCAAGAAGTTCGAGGACAACTGGCAAGCTCATGCTCATCTGGAGGACGAGGCAGTGCTGACCCAAGAGGCGGAGCGTCGAGCTAAACAGAGGTTTGAGCGGTCGGTTGCCTTGCTGACGGACCGTCTCACGGCGTTATGTGCCCCGGAGCTGTGATCAGCTTTCTGTTTTCTTTCACTGTTTCCTTCTCTTCCTTTTTTTTTTCTTTTTGTCAAGGGATATGATCCCAGATGTAGTACTTTAAATTTTGAATAAATGAGCATGTTTCAACTCATCTTCTCTTTCTTGTACTTGTGGTGTTTGTGGAATTGGACCTGCTGGGGAATTATTTGTGGACCTGTTACCCTGGGCGTACCTTGGTTTTAGGTACGAGTAACAAGTTTTGGAGAGGAATACCTAGAACAACTTTGCGATAAGACAGTTATAGAAGTTTTTGGTATTCGAGAGAATGCCAGGGAGCAACTGGGTTCCTAGGCATGATAGGGAAGGGATGGGCGTGTACTGGAGACCCAGTACAGCATCTGTGGTCGACTGAGGACATTTGTGGTCATCAGAGGACATTTATGGTCAACAGAGGACATTTGTGGTCAACAGAGGACATTTGTGGTCAACAGAGGACATTTGTTGACCTATTATCCTTGTCGTACTCCGGTTGTGGGTACAGATAATAGGTTGAAAGGGAACCGACATACTTACTCAGAGGTAATGAGGACATGGCAAGTATGAAGGTTTCTTCTACGGAGCCTTCCCACTCAGAGGTAATAAGGACATGGTAGGAGTGGGCTCAATGAAGAGGGGGTACATAAAACGACTCAGAGGTAATGAGGACATGGAAGTTTTATGTAGGGGGTGATTTGTTTTTGGCGGAAGTGAAACGACTCAGAGGTAATGAGGATATGGCCGTTTTGGGAATTTGTGGATCGCTTACCCTTTTTTGTGCACTGGAAGTGCGGGTATTGGATCATGGGGGAGGATCTCTTCCAGGAAGAAAGTTCAGAGGTATGATCATACATGACTTTCTTTTCTGTAAGAGTGACCGGGATGTGAGTTCAGAGGCACCGTCGGGTACATGACTCGATATTGTAAAAGCGTGAGTTCAGTGGCACCAGCGGGCACATGACTCGATAATCTGGAATGTTGAAAAATGAGTTCAGCGGTACCAGAGGGTACGTGACTCGAAAATTTGGAGAACTATGAGGGTGAGTTCAGCGGTACCAGCGGGTACCTGACTCTATGTATGGAAGATGTGGGAATGAGTTCATAGGTACCAGCGGGTACATGACTCTATGTATGGAACCAGAATGTAAGTTCAGAGGTACGGGGAGGTACATAACTCGACACTCTGAGATGTCTCGATGATTTTGTTTCAGACAAAATACCTCTTCAGGAACTTGCCGTTGATGGGCAACATGAGCAAGTCTCCATTTTGTTTAGCGAGGCGGTAGACGCCGTTCGAGAATACGGCTTCGATGATGAACGGGCCTTCCCATTTTGGTTGGAATTTACCGGCGGTTTTATGCATCATAACCATCGGCCTCCGAACCGCCAGAACGAGATCGCCTACTTGGAATGTTCTGACCTTGACCTTCTTGTTGAAAGCTCCGGAGATTCTGGCCTGATATAGTTCGATTCGCTGTTGAGCTAACAGGCGTTTCTCGTCTAGGGCCTCCAATTCCTGTAGTCGGCGATGGTGGTTTTCGTCTGTCGTCAACTAATGTGTGAGGGCAACACGGAGTGAGGGGATCTGAGTCTCTAATGGGAGGACCGCCTCACTCCCGTACACCAGGGAAAATGGTGTATTCCCGGTGGCTGTTCGAACTGTGGTGTGATACGCCCATAAGCATTCGCCGAGCTTCTCGTTCCAGTCGCGCTTGTTAGAGGAAACGAATTTCTTGAGTAGCTTGATTATGGTCTTGTTGAATGCTTCTGCTAACCCGTTGGCTGTTGGGTTGTAAGGTGTCGAAGCAATATTCTGAATTCGGTGCTTGTCGCAGAACCGATAAAATACGTGGCTCGCGAACTGTGGCCCATTGTCGTGAATGATCCTTCGGGGCAGTCCAAAGCGGTAGATGACATGATGCTTAAGGAAGCTGATCACGTTTGAAGTTTTTACCTCTGCCAATAGGATGGCTTCCGCCCATTTGGAGAAGTAATCGGTGATTGCGAGAATAAATCGGTGTCCTCTGGACGAAGGCGGGGTGATTGGGCCGACGATGTCCATACCCCATGCTGCGAATGGCCAAGAGGCCACGGTTGGATACAGGAATTCAGATGGCTGGTGGATAAAGTCGGCGTGGATTTGGCAGGCTTTGCACTTTTGTGCGTAATCTATTGCGTCTGCAACCATCATGGGCCAGTAATAGCCCATTCGACGAAGGCGGTCTTACAATTTAGGGCCAAGCTGATGGGCCCCGCAGACACCGTCATGAGCTTCTCGCACGGCTTCTTTGGCTTCCGTGTTTGACAGACACCGAAGCAATAATCCGTCATAGGATCGGCGATACAGCATTTTTGTCTCTGTATCATAGAAAAATCTGAGAGAACGTCTTCTGATAGAAGTAGCTTCCTTCGAATTCTCTGGCAGGATGTCGTATACTACGAAGTCGATGAACGGCTGTCTCCAGTTTGGTGCTTCGTTGACCGAAAGGGCGAAGTAGCTGTCCATGCATCGAACATTATCCGTAGGACAGACCAGTTCATGGCCTATTATGTCGACCTGATGACGAGCGTAATTTGGCACAGCTAGGGAAGCGGCCAAACCAGCTAGGGCATCAGCCTCAATGTTCTGGAGTCTGGGAACATGTTCTATGAAGAATCCTCCCAGAGACGAGATGACGTCGATTGCTATTCGATGATACGGGATCATGTCTTCGTGGCGGACCTCGTACGACCCCCGAATCTGATTGACGATTAACTGTGAGTCGTCGTATGCTTCAAGATATTCTACCCCCAGCTCCTTTGCAAGTCGGAGGCCAATGACCAAGGCATTGTACTAGACCACATTATTTGAACAGGGCTCTATGAGTGAGTAGGCCCGATTGATCACCAAGCCGGAGGGAGAAATCAGCACCACTCCAACTCCAGCGACGATGTTGCCTTTGGGTCCAGTTCTCGAAGCACCGTCGAAGAACATTTGCCAGATGGCGTCATAGGAGACTGCATTTGAACTGGTGACCTCGCCCGGTATCTCTTCATATACTCTAGTCGTCTCCGAACCTGGATGGGCTGCTAGAAAGTCTGCCAGAGCCTGGCCTTTAACAGCCTTTTGCGGGACGAAGATCATGTGATATGGTGATAGTAATATCGCCCAGGTAGCAAGGCGAGAGTTGAGTGCCCCAGGTTTGGTCATGAGGACCCTGAGGGGGTTGATCCGCGATATTACGTGGATGGTTTGTCCCGTGACGTAGTGTCGCGTCTTCTGGATTGCGAACACGAGAGCAAGGCATTCCTTTCTACGGCCGTATATCGGTATTCTGGTCCAATCATCTTCCGACTGAGGTAGTATATAGCTTGTTCGTGGTCCGCGTCATTGTTCTGTGCTAACAGAGCACCAAGAGAATGTTCCATAGCTCGCACATAGAGCAGGAATGGCTTTCCAGCAACAGGAGCTACCAGGACTGGAGGGTTCGATAAATATTCTTTGATGCTGTCGAAAGCGCGCTGGCATTCCTCATCCCATACGAAAGAGACTCCCTTCTTCATGAGATGGGTGAATGGTTGACATCGTCCAGAGAGATTAGAGATGAATCTCCTGATGTAAGCTAGCCTGCCTTGGAGGCCTCGGAGTTCGCGGAGATTTCTCGGGGGACCCATCTCCATGATTGCCTTTGTTTTCTTGGTCGATGTGAATGCCCTGAGAAGTGATGATGAAACCTAGGAATTTCCCGCTGGAGACACCCAAGAATGATTTCGTAGGGTTCATCTTTAAGTTGTGTGCTCGCATTAGGTCGAACACTGTCCTGAGATCTTGCAGATGATCTTCCTTCGAACGGCTTTTGACGGCGATGTCGTCGACGTAGTATTCCACTGTCTTGCGCAAGTGGTCTCTAAAGATGACGCTCATAGCTCTCTGGTAAGTAGCTCCAGCATTCCTTAAACCGAAAGGCATAACGGTGGTAGCAATATGTACCAATCGATGTTCGGAATGAAGTATGCTTCTCGTCGTCAGGGAACATCTTGATCTGGTTGTATCCTGAGAAGCCATCCATGAAGGACATACGTTCGAAGCCGCAGGTGTTGTCGATCATAATATCCGTGATTGGGAGAGAGAATTCATCTTTAGGGCATGCCTCATTCAGATTCCGAAAGTCAATGCATATTCGGATCTTCCCGTTCTTCTTGAGAACTGGTACGATGTTGGCTACCCAGTCTGGATGCTGCTTTTCGCGAATGAAGCCGCTGGCTATCAGTTTGTTGACCTCGGCTTCAATAGCATTCATGACATCGGGATGAAACCGTCGTTGCTGTTGCTTGACAGGTTTTGCATCCGGACGAATATTGAGTTTGTGGAGTGCGATCTCGGGGTCCAATCCTGGCATATCTTCATAGCTCCAGGCGAACACATCGATATACTCTTTGACAAGCTGGAGCAGCGACTCTCGTTCTTCATCTGTCAAACTCTGGCTGATGAAGATTGGTTTTGGGGAGGCTTCATCACCAAGATTAACTTGTTTGACCTCGTCTTCAGTGGGAGGTTCTCTTTGCTCGAAATGCTTCTCCCATTGTTCATCTAGCTGTTGTGCCCATGGTTCTAGTTCAAGAAGTTCGGGGATGTCTTCGTCTTCTTCATAAGCGTCAGCAAATGCCATGTTGACTGACAAGACTTGTCTGAATACATCTTCGATGCTGGTATCAGAGTCAGAAGTTGGTGATCCGGTCGAATGTGAATGCCAGTCGCATTCTTTATCTGAACTTTCAGGGGTCGTCGTGGGTGTTACATACCCTAATCCACATCGAGTCTTGCTATAGTAGTCCCGTGGTTTGCCAGCCGGGACCGGGGGCTTCAAAAGTAATCGTCGTCCAGTACCGTAGTTCAAACCCGGTGTCGTTTCCAGATCGTACCCCTGTTTTTGCATAAGATATTTAGATTGGGGGCTATAAAGATACAGAGGTAGTCTCTCGGTATCCGATCCAAGGTCGACTTCTTCTATGGTGAAGGGATACTGATCGTCCTTCCGGTCGAAGATGATTGGATGGTCCCCTCCTTCGATTATTCGGTAAGCGTCTTCTGCTGGAGTAAGCTGGATTGTGGTGTAGACATTTGTCACCTGTGTGTGTTAGTGAGTGCCTATACCGTGTTCCATAGCGTACATTATACAAAGCTTATTAAGCTCGAGGTAGTTCAAAGATAGCCCTTTATTGATGAAGTAAGGTATCTTTTCTAGGGGGATTACATCATCTGCGGAGGGAACATCAGTGTGGGCGGCCACATGCTTGGCTAGCTCCGGTTCCTCTTCGGCTACCCCCTTGTGAATGAAGACTGAGAGGATGACCTGGGGAGTTTGATCGTCAGTGGTTCAGTTGATGGAGCTGAGCGTGGAGTTGTTGGCAGACTAGCGACCCCCAGTTTGGTACTCGATGTGGGGCGAGGAGTGGCTGGTTCGCTAGCAGTGTCAGACCTCGCATCGGGGTGACGACCCTTCTTGGGAAGGCGTATCGTCAGTGGTCTGTCGGAGGGATTGAGCTTCTCCGTTTGGGACTGACTGACTCTCGGCAGTCTGATTGTTAGTGGCCCCGTTGTGGATCTTGGCACTTGGCTAGACCTTGGCAGCCGGATTATCATTTGCTCTTTTTGTGCCGAGAGGCTGATTGCGTCCTTACGCAGAGTGGCGGTAAGGGGTACAGACCTGCCCGGTTTGCGAGCTTGGAGGTGGATCGTCAGAGGCTCTTCTGATCCTGTGGCTGTCTCAGTACTAGCTTGTACATCTCCTTCACCAAGATGCTTCTTCGATTTTTTGTATAGGCAGGAGTCTGAGTAGTAAGATTCGACCCCTTTGAAGGGATCGATATCAGCAAATTCCGTTCTCACGAAGCCGTGTTTGTCGACATATTTGAAGCACTGGTGCAGCGTGGAAGGCACGATCATATAATCGTGTATCCACGGACGCCCCAAGAGGATGTTGTAAGAAGTGTCTGCATCTATGACGTAGCAGGTGACTTCGGATTGGAGGTCGCCAATTTGACACTTCAGACGAATCTTCCCAATAGGGTAGCTCCTGTCCGAATTGAAACCGCTGATGGCGGTACTTGTAGGCGTCAGGCGCTGCATTGGGATGCGGAGATGATGTAGCAGACCCTTCGGGATAATGCTTATGGAAGAGCCAGGATCAATGTGCATCCGATCCACCTTTACATCGCCGATGTATCCAGTATAGTATAGTGGGCGATCGTGCAGATTAGTTTTGATGAGCATATCTTACGGAGTGAAGACGATGTTTGGTATTGCGCCAGCGCAGGCACTATCCTGGAGATCCACAGGTGAGTCCTCCCCGGTGAGGTTGGATTGAGCCAGATAGGCATCGGCATTTTGGAGTGCTTCGCTCAATGCAATACGAACGTCCTTGGAGAGCCTTAGGAGTTCGTACAGTGACAACTTGGCCGGTGTGTTAGCCAATTGCGCTAAGATGTCAAAGTTGTAGGGCCTCTACAGCCCTTGGGCTGCTTTTCGGAGGGATTTGTCGAAGCGAGTCTCCCTCGGCCTAGGCTTGTCGGTCGTCGAAGGCTAAGCCGGTCCCGGAGCATCAGTTGTAGTGGGTTGATGCTTTTCAACTGGATTGTCAACCACAGATTGGGATTGCGCCCCAGACCGCGTGACGACGGCAGTAGCTTCCTCGATGTCTGCCGAGATTGTGCGGCAGGATCTGATTTTTCTATTCTTTTTCTTGCAGATAGAAGACGATGTGGGCCGAGTCACTTCCGATACCAAGTCTGGATGGATCCACATGACCTCCCCTCGTGATGTGGTGAGGGGCACTAAACCAGTAGCCTGATCTCGGGAGGTGGAAGATTAGTAATCTTCATTGTCGCCAGAGGGATGGGGACCACCCCGTCTTGAGTTTCCGTCGGAGGGAAGCTGCCGAATTGTACTGACACCATATTGGCTGCCACCGTTACCTCTTCGAAATCGATGGCCAAAGCGTTCGAATCGATGAGGTTTTGGATGTACCGTTTCAGCTGGTAGCAGTCGTGTGTAGCATGGTGGACGTAACGATGATAATGGCAGTACTTTGGGTTCTCCATCTCTGCCGGCCGCGGTTCCTGCCTTGGTGGAGGAAGCTGAATTCTGTTCCCTTGTATGAGCATGTCCAAGATGGGCTTGACGTGACCGTCTTCGAAGGAGTAAGTGATTTGCGACCATTGTTTGTCTGCCGGCTTTGGCTCAGGTTTCTGTGCCGTGTCGGCCACCATAGCCTGCTTCCCTGCCGTCCCGATTGTTGGAGGGACTACCCCATTATCATTATTGGTGTTAGGACGCTTGCCCTTGTTCTCTCCGTCCGAGATGTACAATCCCAGCTGGCGAGCCTTCTTCAATCGTTCTTCGGCGCTTGTGGCGCTGATGATGAACGTCTTCCAGTCCTTGAATTGACTTTCGTCCATACAGAGACTGATTGTTGGGAGGAGTCTCTTTTGGCAAATTTCAATCAAGGAGGAATCTGGATTTCCAGAAGGCAACTTCATGGTGGTTTGGCGGAACCGCTCGATGTAGTTCCTTGTCAGCTCTTTCTCCCCTTGGATGACGTCCATGAGGGTGGACATGGTGATATCCTGCCCTACTTCGTAGAATCTCTCCAAGAATATGCGCTTGAAGCCGGCGAAGGAGTGGATGCAGTTGTCCGGCAGGTTGCGATACCAGTCGAAGGCGACTCCTTCCAATGCCCCGATGAATAATCGTGTGAGAATGGCATCGTCATGGGACAGATGGTCGGTGGTGACCTCGAAGTAAGTGATGTACCGACTTGCCGAGGTCTTGCCATCATAAGGGTTGATATTGAACGGTTTATATCTTGGTGGAAATGGAACATCCCTCCATGCAGCAGGGTACGGTTGCCGTATCTGAGGTCTTGAGAGTTTTCTCGAGCGTGGAACATGGCTCGGAGCTCCTGGACCTCTCTTGCCTCACGTGCTTCGTCTACGGCGGTGGGGGCCGTTGTTTCCGGAGGATTGTGCCCGGGTTTGGCACCGCCGAATTCAAGTCCGCATTGACCGCGGGACCCGCACTTGTTTGGCCAGGCGTCCCTCCTTGCAGAGTTGGAAGGGCCGCTTTAATCTCGTCTACAGACTTGACCAAAGCAAACAATATGGCTTCGAGACTATCGATGCGCTGGCGATCACTGGTACCACCTTGGTTGCTGTCTGTCATGAATACCGTCTTCACATAAGGAGAGATAGACGGAGCGGTGGAGGAAGCGCCCTCCGAATCGTACCCCTGTAGTGAGAAGTCATCGGGTATGGGGTATGTTCCCTTCTGATTCAGACTCGGAAGGAACAGTACCCCCAGCCTCCGAGTTGCCTCGTTTGCGAGTTGTGGATGTCGTCGAGGACGTCGAGGTTTGCTGATCCGATGGGAGAGTTGTCTCCCCCGGCTCGTCTTCTTGGAACATTGGATTGCTGTGGAGGCTCGGAGGGGTGCTACCCCCAGCCCCAGCAACCTCCTGCGTTATGGACGACGAATCTCCCACTGTAGCAGATTTCGTCTTAGAACGAGTACCTTGGAAAACTCCGGTAGTGGGCACCCGCTTAGACGACAGTCGTTTAGTCGCAGTGGTTGAGATCTTCGGGCTGGGAACATTCGTCTTCCCCCTTCCATCAGTGGGGACTTTTCGAGCAGAGTTGCAGGAGACGACGGGTATGCCTCGTCTTCTGAAGATGGCGGTTGCAGTCTTGAAAGACAGACTGCCGGTCTTCTTGCATCGTCGTGCTATTGCAGCAGCAGTTGACGATGACTTGGGTGCAGTGATGTCCGTGGGAGGACTCTTGGCACCCCGATGCACCTTCTCTTTCCTTGCATTTATGGAGGATGGTCTCACGCAAGTTACTTGCTTTGCTGGCTCGGGAATTTTGAGCACGCGAGTGTGTAGGCCTCCCGCCTGCTCCCTGATTCGAAGGTAGCTCGTACTTGCCTTCGTTGTTACTGGGAAAGCTTGATGACTATCCCGTCCATTGGCCGCAGGGGGCATGGTACGAGTAGTCTTATACAACTTCCCATTAGAGGCCCGCGTGACAATCAGCGGGACGCTCCGATAGTCAGAGGTTGGGGCAGCTGACTGGGCTTGGTGAGCCCGCGCTGCCTAGACTTCTTCCTTTTAGCACTTAGGGTGCGTAATAGGAAGAGTCCAAGTTGGATACCACAGAGTCTGGCATCATAGAGAACCATCAGGGTCAGGACCGCATAAGAGACGGTCGAAGACTGATCGAGAGAAGCGTGGAACAGACGCTATGCGGCTAGGATTGGAAGCTGTGCAGGCTGTCTGCATGTGGCTGTCTTTAGCTGTCGGATGAGTTGTTCTTGTGCGACTAGGAGTCACGACCGTGCAGGCTGGCGCATGCGGTTGGCAATTGTGGTCGCATGGATTTTCTGCAAGCGATTGACTTCAGTAACCGCATAATTTTCATCCATGCGGTTGGCAACTGTAGCCGTATAAGCTATGCGGTTGACAGATGTGGCCGCATGAGTTTTCTTCGTGCGGCTGGCGGATGTAGCCGCATAAGCTTTCTCCATGCGGCTAGAACCCTTATGCGGCTCGGATCGCATAGAGTTCCTCTTTGCCCCTGCAAGTCCAGCATAATGTTTTCTTCTGCCGGACTTGGGGACAGCAGAGTCGTCTATAATCTGAAGTGGGGCCATAGGAGAGTTTTTTCTGCCATTTTGAGCGATAGAGGGTATCTCTGCAAGAGCTTCAGTAGGAATGAATGATCGGGGTCTCCACTCCTTGCGGGCCTTCTTTGTGCGGGCTCGCTTCTGGACTGGGCCAGCGCTCTTGTCGGAGAGCATTTCTTCGAACGCCTGTTGGTCGAACCGGGCGACCATCTTCTGTTGCGTAGAGCCAAGCTTGGCTGCATCCGATTGCATCACCAACTCCTCAGCCGTGGAGAAGTTTGTTCCCAGTAGAGTCGCCATCGTGTTTGCCATGAAATATAAAAGAGCAGAACAGTTTTATGGGAGGATTGGACTTTTACTTCACGTTACAAACTCGCTTGTACAAAGAAAGCCTAGGGACGAAAACCTAGGTACAACAATCTAAGTACAATTATTTATTTTTGATTCTGGGGGGTGACGGTAGAGGCCCGGGAAAGCGACGGCAGCTCTGCCTTACTCCTTGGACGATCGGACGTAGCCTTGGCTCCTGAGACGAGATGGTTGGCGTTGACGAAGAAATGCTCCTCTTGCTCTCCTCATATTGCTCTTCTGGCTTCTCCCTCTGGATTGATCTCTGTGGATTTTTCTCTCTGATTATTGGGAGAGCGTCTCTCTGTATGTGCGTATATCTCTCTATGTAAGTCTCTTTTTGTAGGGGGCATCATTAGGGTTTGCAATGATTGCCCATTCTCAAAGTGGCGGCGGCCTGGTAAATGATCAATCTGGGCCATTAATCTTGAGCGTGAAGGATCTGGGCCATTAATGAGGATTATGCCAAATCATGTCAGCAATTAATGTTGATTGTAATAAATCCCCATTATGATGATTTGCTGATATCCGCAAATCTAAATGAATCAATTTAATTCATTCTCTTGCCACGTGTCCCAAATCATTGGGATCTGACCCAAAATTTGATTATCTTTGGGACACGTGTCCTGTCATCATTGTTGAGCCGCATAAGGAGCGTTCATATTTGGGCCGCATGAAGGTCGTCCTGACCGAGCCGCATGAATATGTTCATGACTGAGCCGCATGAATAGTCTCTATACTCGAACCGCATGAAGGTTGTCATGACCGAGCCGCATGAATATGTTCATGACTGAGCCGCATGGGGGTCTTCATGGCCGAGCTGTATGAGAGTCTTCATGGCCGGACCGTATGGATTTCTTTCATGGCCGAGCCGCATGAATAGTCTCTATACTCGAACCGCATGAAGGTTGTCATGACCGAGCCGCATGAATATGTTCATGACTGAGCCGCATGGGGGTCTTCATGGCCGAGCTGTATGAGAGTCTTCATGGTCGGGCCGCATGGATTTCTTTCATGGCCGAGCCGTATGGGGGACCTTCATGACTGAACCGCATAGGTTTCTCTGCACTGGCCGCATGAACTCGTCTAATCTGGCCGTATAAACTTGCCTCGAAGCTGTGAAGATTTTCTCAAGTTCCCTAGGAAGATAGTGCTTTTGTGTCAGCCATTATGACTACTTTACATCAGGGCTGTCAGCTGTCGGCTGTCAGCCGTCAGAGCATTAATTGTGTTTGAATGACGCAGGGCACAGCCGTTCTAAAAAGACACATGGCTTCCCTCTGCGGGCCGCATGGAGTCCACTTGAACTGCCTATATGTTTAAACCGCATGGGACTCCTGAGCCGCATGAGGCTCCTTGGCCGCATGGATCATTTTTCTCTTCTTTTTCATGCTTCTACAATAAAATCTTTTGCAAGTTCCCAAGCCAGCCATATGTCGAAGCTAGTAATCACTCACATAGATAGTATGGACTTCTTGATTCTTGTAAATGATATACCTGCTTTACTTATTCTTGCTCTTGTTTATAGTTTTACCATGCCATGCTACTTTATGTACACTTTACTTATCCTCGTTTTTTATCTATTTACTGTTACATAGTCCATATCATTTACTAGAACTATTGTTGGAAAATGTACTTCGTTCCAATACTGACTGGATATATTTTTCATATGATGACGAGGACGAGTGCAATACCTACTATGGTCCGTAGGACATAGTGGGTATAGATCAGGAGACTTTGGCACAACAGGGCCTAGTTCCAGTTGAGGAGACCATAGCGGCGACCCAGTAGACTAGGCTTGTACTGGATATGTCTCCAGCAATATCTCATTAGCATGTTTATTATTATTCAGACTTGTATTAAAATATTTGACCCTAGGCTCTGGATATGTATTGGGATACTTTACACTGCTGGATAATTCTCTTATATTAGTATCTTTTATTGTGACATTCATTCTTCCTTACAGATTTGTGATTGAGTATGCTATATCATTATTGTCCACCAATTGGAGATGAGCTATATTAATAGGTTATCATATTCACTACTAGTATAGTATATCTAGACAATGTTCTATCGTCAACACTGCAGCGTAGGCTGGGCACTGTCACACACTTGTGCCCCTATACTGGGTACGGGTTGTGACACATTTTTAGTGGTGGCCCATGTAGGTCAGAAATCACAATTAGTACGATATCATAGTGGCGCTCGGCTTAGAGTGTTGTTACAAGCCTGCTATGTATACATAGGATATAGGCTATAGACTAAGGATACTCAATCATAATTAGGATAAGATAACTTCCAATTTATTGTTTTATACAACTGTCCTTTCTTGATATTGAATATATGCACTCTAATTGTCCTCCTTTGATATATTCTATCTTGTGCCATATTGACTTCTTTTTTCGATCTGTTTCAGGATGCCTTCTAAAACTAGTCGCAGCGTTCGGGGCCAGTAGGTTCAGAGAGGTTTGCGACATCTCGCGGGCTACCTCCAGTTACATCTCCTGGAGTCGGAGTATTGGCAGTTGCTTTCGGAGGCGCTCCTCCTCCAGTTCAGAAGATCGCTCCCGGAGTCACTGTGAGTACAGCTCCTCTAGCTCAGAAGGTTGTGCCAGAGATCATTGCGGATGTCCCTCCACCTCTTGTGTAGTGGACTGTTCTTCTATAGTAGGAGATCTTCCTCATCCGCCTCCAGTGCCTGTCGACATGGGGCAGATGTTTGCCCTGTTTAGGGAGATGCTTCAGGCCCAGAGGGGCCAGTTCGAGGCTCATCAAAGGCAGATGGACACATTACGTCCAGGCATAGAAAGTGCCCACCAGCTCGCTCTAGCTTTAGTCGAGCGAGGAGCTCCAACCCAGTAGCAGCAGAGGCCGGGTAGTATTCAAGACTTCAAGAAGCTAGGGCCTCGGGACTTCAAGGGGACCGAGGGTATTATCTATGCTGATGACTGGCTCGAAGATATCGAGCGTCTTACGAGAGTATCCCGCCTAGCAAATGACCTGAAGGTTGAGACAGTAGGACTTCAGCTGCTTGACATTGCATGCACCTGGTTTAGAAATGAGCCGACTCTTAGGGCCACACCTGGGTATAGTTCAGAAACTTGTTCAAGAAGAAGTTCTTCTCCCCCAAAGACAAGTTGGACTTGGCTAGGCAGTTCTAGAACCTCGAGCAGGGAGGCATGTCTATCGAGGAATACGCTGCAGAGTTCGATAGGCTGAGCTGGTATACAGAGTACATGGTACGGGACCCAGAGATTAGGGCGAGCCATTTTAGTGAGGGTTTGACTTGGGATGTAAGGATCCTTATCCCCTTTTTCTATGAGACATATGCAGAGGTCCTTGCGGAGGCCCGCAAGGTGGAGCGAGAGTTTGACCTGAAGCCCAAGAGGGACCGTGATTTCTTCTCGGGGGCTACTAGCAGCACGGGGACTGCTAAGCATCCCTAGCTCCAGTATCGTTCTTTCCAGGCACCTCAGTAGCAGTTCCAGGGTTCGATTAGTGTGCCCATTCAGCAGGCACCACAGCAGTAGAGGCCAGTGTAGCACGCCCCTCAGTGTAACTTCCTTAAGAAGCTCGATCACATTTGGGAGGTTTGCAGAAAGAGGCTGGGGTGTGCCTCTTGTAGGCTTTCAAATATTTTTGTCTTAAATGCGCCAGCTATCTTTCTATTTAGGCACCTATTCACTTAGGCGCCTCAGAGTGAATGGCCACGTGGCAAAAATTTCTCAAATTATGCAATCATGAAGTCTGACGGTACAGATTTAGGTGCCCTGATTGAGATAGGCGCCCTTCCAAGAATGCGGCCAGTTTTCTTAAATGCGCCTAAATGATGAAGCACCATACTGGAATGATGCACATAAATCCACGTGGCATGATAAGCTGTCATCTATATTGAATGTGGTACACTATTCCAAGTTTCTCGAAGAACGTGCACATCACTTGGCCATGATCATGCGCCTATTCAGCATAGGTTGCCACATGTCATTGACACTCAGAAAAGTAATAGGCGTCCCATTTGAAAAGTGGTGTATAGTGGCTTAGGCGCCTTTTCATATAGGGGCGCCTGTCTTGAATAACTACAAGTTAGTTTTTTTGGCTCTATAAATAGAGTCCTATTCTTCAAACGTCGACACAGAGAGAAGGGGTATAGGTAGAGCATTCATCTCATTTCCAGAATCCAAGCATTGTCATCTGCAATCCACCATTCAAAAGGGCAGGTTTTCTATCGTTAATCGAAGCCAAAGTTCTGTCGATACTTCTATACGGCCGAGCCATACAGAAGATTCCTCGTCAACAGAAGCTCCGAGACACGACGATAAGCTTGCTTTCTTCCGTAATCGCCTCGTTAAAGGGACAAAGTGGTCGTCACTCAGACCAGACTCTACAGTTGTACTTCCCCAAAATTCGTTGTTCTCTTATATGATTCTTTAAAGTTTGTAATAAAACTTTTTGTTTTTGCAAATAGAACGACGACTCTGCTGGGGACGACCTTCTCCTCCGACGAAAAGGTGACAACTCAAGGATATTTATCATCAGTTGGTACTAAGAAAGAAATGCTGGTCATTAAATTCGACCAAACAGTGTTCGAAGAGATGTTAGACGCTCCTAGTGCTAAACGTGCCCCTGTTTCTACAAACAGGGCACATAAAATTGCTTTTGTGAACCAGGCCGGGTGCACTGCAAAAGTTTGTGGCAACACTCTGAAGGTGTGCCTCGAATGGGAGCCCAAATTTGCTGTTCCTATTTCTGCTGTGATGCCAACTCCTTCGGGAGAGACATCACATAGAGATATACGCCCGCTTGAGGTCGCCCATGCTCTCAAATCTACTGTTCCTATTTCTCCTGTGATGCCAACTCCTTCGGGAGGTACATCACATAGAGATAGGCGTACGCTTGAGGGTGTCTATTCTCTCAAATCTACTATTCCTATTTCTCCTGTAATGCCAACTCCTTCGAGAGGCACATCACATAGAGATAGGGGCCCGCTTGAGGGCGCCCATTCTCTCGAATTTGCTGTTGCTATTTCTTCTGTGATGCCAACTCCTTCGGGAGGCGCTTCACATGGAGATAGGTGCTCGCTTGAGGGCACCCATTCTCTCAAATCTACCATTCCTATTTCTCATGTGATGTCAACTCCTTCGAGAGGCACGTCACATAGAGATAGGTGCCCGCTTGAGGGTGCCCATTCTCTTCAATCTGCTTTCGCTACTTCAGCAACAATAGATAATGTGCCAAATTCTGGATCTTTCAGCAAAGGTACTATGGCTTCTCAAAGGTGCCGTATCAGGCGCATCGAGAAATTGCGTACACAACAGAAAGGGATACTTCCTACTCGTATGAATGAAGAACTTCCTACTATGTGTATAAGTCACAATACATGAGGAAAACTCCAAGTGCAACAGACTGAAATGATGATTGACACTAATATGTGCACCCTTCTTAATAGGCGCCGAGCCAAACTTAATCAAAATATGCGCCCCATTACTAAACAAGCAATGGTGCCCACAAGCTCTGAGCGCCCAAAATTTATGTCTATCCATGAGGGCCATGTTCAAATGGTGGTGCCTATTGCCTTAGAGCGCACAAAAATGAATGCTAAAAATAAGAATCCCATCACCTATGCTGCTGAATTAGGGGCTTCTTTATACCTTCATGGGACCAACAAGGCTAAGAACAGGTCATATCTCCCCTCTTCCTCAGCTAATGAAATCGACCTCCGTGACCTGATTTTACAGAAATAGAAGGTCGTATCTACATCTCAACCTACAGTGCACCATTGCAACGCACATGAGATCACAATCAAATATTGTTGTAAAGCAGCCAAACGGTCAGTCTTTGATTGTCTTACTCTGACCCGTCCTGTCGAGGTATCTTCAGAAGATAAAGACGAATCAATATATGCCTCCGTCAACATGACAACTCATCGCTCACATGATACTGGGGTAGCCCAAGACGTACGTCATCTCGAACCCGTAATCATAGACCTCCGGTTCGAACCCATCGCTCATTTGACAGGATTTATCGACATACCATATCAAGGAGCCGAGCTACAATCGGTCAAAGGAATCTTCCTTTCGACCAAGCTACAATCGGTCAAAGGAATCTTCTTTTCTACCAAGATACAATCGATTAAAGGAATCTTTCGGACTTTGACCGAAATTCCTTAAGTCAAAAGAATCTTCCCATCCCTTGTCCTGGGGGTAGTTCTTTATATGATTTTGATGCCGACAGTGAAAGTTTCGAGCAGACCATCTCCTCTTTAATAGATAGAGAAGTGACATCATATGTCATCAGTGAGGAACAAGATGTATCTAGCTCCAACAGTCAAGAGCAGAGAATTGCTGCCTTGGAGGGTGGGTTAAAGAGCATGGCTGAAATGATGACAGGCATGCATGCTGTAATCATGGCACAACACATAGTTCTGCCACTTGTGAACCCAATTTTGACCCAAGAACCTGTAACAACATCTGCTTCCATCAACACTGGATTGGGGATACAGTCTCCTTACACCACTTCAGACTATCTCAAGTCACTCTAGTGCTGGGGTGGTGCTTATCATGCAGTCCCTCCACCCAACACACCAAATCAATCCACTACTCTGCAAACATCGAAAGATGCTAATGAAGCCATAAAACTTTTGCATACTTAGTTTGAAGCCTTTAAACAGAAAGACGGTTTACAGAAGCTTGGCATCAAACAACCCTACCATATTGAGTGGAAAGAAGTTCAGTTTTCCCCCAAGTACAAACCTCCTACTATAAAGTTGTTTGATGGTAGCACATCTCCAAGCCAGTACCTTAATTACTTTGAGGTAATAACTGATCAACTCCAGCCAAATTATGCTTTACTAACTAGGGTATTTGTTGGTTGCTTAGCTGGTGCAGCTTACGACTGGTATCGCAGTTTGCCAAACAGTTGCATAACATAATTCTCTGGATTCAAACAAATGTTCCTGGAATGATTTTATGAAGGAACAAATGACAGGACTATATATGTCCTCATCAAAATCAAACAACGACATAATGAAACTACTGAATGTTTCATTGAACGATTTCGCCGTGAGGTACTCAAAATGCCTCTCGAAACTCCAGATGCTTTGACTATAGACACTTGCAAATCAAACTCGTTGCCTATAATCAGTATGTGGACTGGATCGACATAGTTCTAGGATTGGCCTTCATTCATAGTGAATGCCAAGGCGAAAGAAGAAAGTGCAGATAAATTCAAACAATTAGGCATTCAGATGCCTAATCTTGACATAGGTAAACATGCTGCATCCAATAGCGGTGGTCGTCAAAACAAACATAAGGGCAAAGAGACTTTGGCTATCAAAGTCAAAGGTAAAGAAGCTCTAGCCGTCAATATAGGTCAATCAACACCTACTCCAATGGCACCACCACAGAGAGCACCTCGTCCGAAAGAAGAATACTCCTTCGACGAGGATGATGTCATAAGCATCTTCGATTGCCTGATCAAAAGCAATAAACTCCAGCTGTCGGACACAAAACGGCCAAAGAAAGTAGGTAAAACTGACCACCCTAAATATTGTGTCTACCACATGTTTATTGGACATCCAACTCGAGCATGCTATGTGCTCAAAGACAAGATTCAGAAGATAGTCAATTTCGGTACAATTACTCTCTAGCAGGACTATAAAACTGTGACGGTTAACGTCGTCTCTCTACAGTTTGGTGATTTCTATGCTCAACTTGTACAGGATGGCATTGTCCCCATCTCGAAAACTACTCTGGAGATTATAAATCTCCTACCTGCACGAACTGATGGTCTTGTTCCTCTGTCTGCCGATAAAGGGGAAATTATGTGGATCCATCCTGACTTGGTGTCTGACTTCGAAGCATCTCCTTCTACCACAAAGTCCAAAAAGGCGACCAAGTACAAGTCATGTCATATGACTTTATTGGGTGAACATCGTCTTCTGCCTTTAACTGCTACTTTCATCTCGGCGGTAGATTCTTCTTCTTCTTCTGAAATAACACTGCCAAAGCCAGAGGCCAAATATCAATCGGCTTTCCATTTTTATAGTCCACAGTCCCATGAACTAATGACAAAGATGGAATATAATTTACAGAAGGTCCCTGGCCTGAATCATGAAAAAGGATCTTCGATACCTCTTTTTCTATGCCTCTCACACAACCAATCTCGTGTTGGCTTGGGTTTCTGGACAGAATTTTCATCCTGCCAGAAGAAACATTCTAAAAATAAGATCCGCATGAAGAATTGTAATATGGTGTCTTTCGAACCTGTATCCAAAGAAGATGCCTTAACTGGTACCAGGTCGGGGAGACTTTATTTGTGATATTACTCAGAAGGTCAAGGAAACCCTGCTCCAACTCCAGAGGCTATTCTAGTACCTTCTTCCTCCGTTGTGAATGTTTCATCCGCTTCATCACCTTCAGTGAAAAACTCCTCCCAAACTGACGGCAGCACAAAGGAAAATAGCCAGTCCGCTTCGATAAGTTGAAGAAGACTCCACCTCTTTTATGGACGGATTTTCTGGTTACAATCAAATTCGAATGTACCTTGAAGACGAGGACATACATCTTTCTGTACTCCTTTAGGAGTCTATTGTTACACCGTCATGCCGTTCAGTCTTAAGAATGCTGGTGCAACCTATCAGCGGGCTATGAGTACCATCTTCTGTGATCATCTTCGGAAGATAGTTGAATGCTATATCGACGATATTGCTGTTAAAGTCGTCTAAAGGAAGACCACATCCAAGACTTGAGAACTATCTTCGATCAAATATGCCATCATCAACTCAAGATAAATCCTACCAAGTCATTTCTGGGAGTCTCTAGTGGCAAATTTCTCAGATTCGTTATTACCTCTAAAGGTATACACGTTGACCCTGAGAAGATCAAGCCATTCAAGAGATGCCTCCTCCATGCAACCTAAAAGAGCTACGATGATTCCAGGGACGGCTTGCCAACATCAGAAGGTTTATTTAGAATCTGTCTGGACGTTGTAGACTATTCACTCAATTGATGAAGAAAGGTGTGTCTTTCATTTGGACTAAAGAATGCCAGCAAGCATTTGAAGAAATAAAATGGTACTTGATGAACCCGCCATCTTATTACCTCAAATCTTAGGAATACCCTTCTTAATGTATGTCCGAGCAATGGATCATTAGTTGGGTACCTTATTGGCCCTAAAAACAAAAAGGTCATGAGCAAGCTATCTATTATCTCAGCCACACAATGACCGGGGCTGAACATCATTATAGCCCGGTGGAGAAAGAATGTCTAGCTTTGATGTTTGCTGTTCAAAAGATAAGACATTATATCACCGGCCAAACTATTTATGTTATCTCCAGAGTCAACCCTCTTCGGGTTTTGATGAGGAAGCCCAGTACACTCAATTCTAGGCTTGCTACATGGACCATATTATTAGCACAATATGATATGGTTTACGTTCCCCAAAAGTCTGTTAAGGGTCAAGCTCTCGCTGATTTCTTAGCGGCTCATCTAATTTCAGAGACATCTAAACTCTACGATGAGATTTCTGATAAAACTTTGGAATCTCACATGGTTTCAGAGGAAGTTCTAGCATGGCGTCTATTCTTTGATGGAGCAACCAGAATCGGACCCAAAGGCACCATCGTTGCTGGAGTCAGAATTGTCCTCGTATCACCAGATAGATTGGCTATCCAACGAGCTTATTCTCGAGAGAGTCATGCTCCAACAACATGGCTGAATACAATGCTTTACTCATCGGTCTCCAACTAGCTAAACAATTGGATATTGAATATCTCGAAGTATATGGAGACTCTAAACTGATCGTCAATCAGGTCAGAGGAACATATGAGGTTCGACACCAAGATCTTGTTCCATATCATGAAGTAGCAGTTAGAATGGCTACATCGTTCAAAGGATTCTTTATTGAACATGTATGTCTTGCATGCGATGTGGAAGGTAATGCATTGGCCAATCTTGCAGCCATACTGGCAATTCCAGTCAGAAGACAGCACATGATTGTTATTACTAACAGAGAATTATTTTGCATCGAGAATAACTCAAATATCGAGTTCAATAATTCAACTGAAATTAATGTCATCAGCGAAGACTGGAGAGCTCCTTTCACTGACTTCGTGCTCCATGACATCTTACCCGAAGATCCTAATGAATCTACGATAATCCGTCAGCGATCACTACGGTTCTATTACAATTATACCACAAAGACCCTTTATCGGCGAACGTTTGACGGTCTACTCCTATGATGTCTTGCGGGAGATGAAGCAAAACAAATACTACGTGAAGCTCACGATGATGTCTGTGGTGCACATCAATTCGGTCCTAAGTTACAGGATCGTATCCGATGTATAGGCTACTACTGGCCCACTATGGTATCAGATGCCATCAAGTATGCAAGGAAGTGCCAAACTTGTCAAATCCGTACAGACTTCATCCACTAACCATCGGAATTTCTTCATCCGACTGTCGCATCATGGCCCTTTGAAGCTTGGGGAATGGATGTCATTGGTCCTATCAACCCACCGTCCTCTAGAGGCTATCGATTTATATTAGCTATAATCGATTACTTCTCGAAATGGGCGGAGGCTATACTTTTGTCCGAAGTTAAGACTAGTAGCGTCATCAATTTAATCAAACATCATATGATATACAGATTCGGCATTCCTCGACGAATCATTCATGATAATGGACCACAATACATCAATCAGAAGTTTACTCGGTTCTGCGATGACAACAAATCGACAATGTTACTTCCACAGCCTATAATCCTGCAGCTAATAGTTTGGCTGAGGCATTCAACAAGATTATCATCAAACTTCTCAAGAAGTTCGTTTCTACCAACAAATGCACTTGAAGTGAAAAGTTTAGAGAATGTCTGTGGGCTTATCGCATTACTGTACGTAATCCTACCGGTTGTACACCTTTTTCTTTGGTGTATGGGTATGAAGCTGTTCTGTCATTAGAAATTCAAAATCCCTGAGAATTGCAATTGCCAATGAACTCACGATGGAGAACAATTATCGTCTTCGACTTCAGGAACTTGAAGTGCTGGACGGAAACGGTTACTAGTTCAACAGCATATTGAGCTATATCAGGCCCGTATCTCAAAAGCTTTCAACCGTAAGGTCAAAGACGAGCTTTCCAAAAGGGCAAATTAGTCCTTACTGTCAGATATCCTGTTACTATGACACATATGAGCAAAGGAAAATTTGAAGCAAAGTGGGAAGGTCCCTATGTTGTAAGCAAGGTTTCTCAAACGGAGCTTACCAATTGACCGGGATGGACGGTCGACTGGCTATGATGCCTATCAATGGCAAAATTTTGAAGAAATATTATGTTTGAAAAAATGTATGAGATATCAAGATTGTACATGGTTCAAATCTTTGAGTTATTATTGTCACTCCCGTTTTCCATTATACGTATTTCTGTATACGTGTACGGATTTCTAGCAATTGTCAGGTGGACCGTAGTTAGACTTGTCTTGCTTAGCTTGATCTTGTTTTAAACTTGCCTTGGTTTTGTTTGGTTTGGTTCAATATGACTTGGCTTGGTTTGGCTTGGTTTGGGTTCATTTTGGTTTGAGATGAGAAGGGTTGATATATAAGTCAACACTTCCCTCTCTCTATTCATTACTTTCATTTATTTCTTCTTCTTCTCCAATACTCCTCTCCATCTACACCCAAGAAACCTAGGCAAGTGCAACTTGCTTTATGATGGATCTCAAATTTCTTTGTTCTATTCTCTTCTTTACTTGATTCTAAGCCTCTTTAGGATTTGGTATTTTTGGTTTTGATGGATGGATGTTTGTAGATCTATGTTTTAATCTTTTTTTGATCTATTAAAGCTTGGTATTTCCTAAAACCAGTTGTCCCAGGCTATATAAAATCTCGTTCTACCTAGTTTAGGCCCTTGGAAGTCCCGATTTCGACTTGTTTTGAGGAAGTTATGGCATTTTGAAGTTTATGGGTTCTTTGAGCTCTTCTCGGTCTGTTGGAGGAGAAGATGAGCAGCATGCGCGTGCCCTTTGGTGCTGTTTTCCCTTGGTTGCGTGCGCTCGTTAGCGCCGCGCAACCTAGCGTGCGCGCCCCTGGCGCCACCTGTCTCCCTGGTGCCACCTGTACCCTGGCGCCATATGTCTCCCTGGTGCCACCTGTACCCTGGCGCCACCTATCTCCTTGGCGCCACCTGTACCCTGGCGCCACCGCTCTCCCTGGCGCCACTTGTACCCTAGTGTACCTTAGTCCCTAGCGCCACCTGTACCCTGGCGCCCTTTGGCACTTAGGCACCCCTTGGCACCCTGGCGCCCCTTGTCCCCCAGGCGCCACTTGCCCCTTGGTCCAACGCTACTTGACCTAGCCCCTCTGGCCTCGCGGCACCTGACTTGCTTGGCGCCTCACGCCACCCAGCCTTAGTTGGCCTGGCGCCACCTAGCACCCTCTGGCTCATACGCTATCTCATGCTATGATGACTCTTGTTGCCTATCTCCATGCTTGTTCTCATGGTTCTTAGTGTAATGTTGTATCTTTGCATGTACTTATACTTGGCCTAACTTGCAACAAGCCGACTTGATAACAAGTTAATATGGAACATGATCGACTTGTGTACGTCATAACTTGCCAGTATTGAACTTGACATGAATACGACTTGGCATGAACATGACATGATAACATGAACCTTTTTAATAATCTAGATAGTGGCCCATCGAGACACACTCCTGACAAGTACTCTTGACATGACAATTACTCCTAACAAGTAACAAGTAACCTGACATGACATGTATAATCTTGAAAGCGCTGTTGCGACAGCTACCCTGACTTGCTAAGTAACTCTTGTCTTGACACCGTGGTTGATTTTTTGATTGTGCCTGTACAAGCTACCTGTCTCGCCTTGCATCATGTCTAGGACATAGATTCCTGGTTACCACGGTCAGGAATTCATAATGAATCTGACTAGGTTAATGACTAGATTGATCAAGTAGTCCATATAGAGAGATTTTTCCAGTTACAGGCGATCCCATTATCCTGACCACACCTGAGGAACTTGTAGCCGGCCGACGAGTAGGGCACATTTCCAGCCCACTGTCATATAAGGAACTTTTTGAAAACATAAGTACTGAAAGTACACCAGTAATCTTGATAACTCTTGTAACTCTTATAATCACCTTGCCTGGATAGTTGCAGGGCTTATGACTGCAGGAACATCTCATTGCATCTTGTTAGTAACTAGGCCTGTGATAACCCTAATGAGCTAATGATAGCAAGCCGTAGGACTTGATTGGCCGTGCCTGAATGCTTGCTCGTGATTAGCATTAGAATTATATTCCATCTCTTGTTTTTCCTATTGCAAGCTATTATTTTATTCTAACCCTGTCTTCTTGTCATTTAAGCCTATTTTTTATTTTTCTTCTATTTTATTATATGCTGGTTTTAGTTCTTAAGGGAAGCCTCCCTTGTGGTACTTGCTCTTTCTGGGGTCTGACCCAGTTGGTTTTGTATGGCCAGATTTTGGAGTGATACCCAAGGATCTTCCTGCTTATCAGCTAGATGGTGAACACCAGACGTAATCCTGGCAACGAGTGAGTTTCTTATTTCACTCTTCCACTCTATTGTAAATTATTCTTTTGAGACATTTAGCCGCCGAGCAAGTGTTAGCTCGTGTTGAAACTTAATTTCTGTTGTCTAAATATTGTAACATGATTGACAAATCCTAGGGTTGATCATGTTTGACTTAAACTCTTGCTAGTCTCGTATTTTGTATGACTAGCTTCAAGATCATCTGAATATGAAATGTTTGGGATGCCTTACTTTGAATGTCTGATGATCTAACATCTTGTACATTTATTTGCTTGCTTGAGATTGAGACACTAGGCTTGTCTTGACCATAAGAGACTGTTGGCTTGTCGATAACCCTCATGCATCTAGACTGTGTCTGTCCTCCGCTCTCCAGTATTCTGGTTCTAGGGCGTGACAATTATCTTTTATTTACTCTTCTATAAATAGAATTATAGATAATAATTTCTCAAATCAGCGTCTGTCATGTCCTCATCACCTCTGAACATACTCGATTTCTTGAAGTATGTTATGTACACTTACCTCTGAACATATCCCTATATCTCCTTCTTAGACTCCAACAGAGCAAGAATAATCTACGAATGAAGAATCATGTCCTCATTACCTCTGAATTCTATCATTCGATCATACCCGTCTGTCACGTATACATATACCTCTGACAAAATAACCGCAAGAAAAATAATATCATCATTTTCTGTTATGTTCCTATTACCTCTGAACAGATATGATTGTGTTGTTCTTCGAGAGAATGTGTTATGTATACATTACTACTGAATACATTCTCAGAACCAAACAAAATTAGTGTTTATTCAAAATACAAGAAATTCATAAAGTTCATTACATTCATCAAAATGTGATAAACAAAAGAAGATAGAAAAGCTAAAGAAAGATACAAAGCGTCATAGTGGGGTGCTAAGGGCCATGTGTGTCTTTAGTTCTGCAATACGTCTTTCTCGGTCATCCTGACCGGCAAGGATGTTTCCCGCAACCACAGTTCTCTCCCTCTGCTAACATGAGTCTCAAATAGAGGCACAACGATTCACTTCAGCTTCTCGAGATACATTCAGAGTTTGTAATTGCTGCTCCAGTTCTCTCAGCCTCTGGTGTTTCTCGTCCAACTGCTTTTCATGATCAGATCATTTTGCTACAAGGGACTCCAGCTCGGCACGAAGCCTATCCTCGTCTTTCTTTAGGGCAGTCATCATCAAGAATAATTGATGTCTCAGTTTGTTCCTTTAACTGAGTCAATTGACTCTCTTCTTCAGCCATTTCATCCAGTTTTGATGAAAAGATGAATTAGTTTGAACGACTTCGTGGGTCAAACGTCGATATTCTGCCACAAGGGAGTCAAAATCACCCTTCTTTAAGGCCTGAAGAGTAGCAATGGGTTCTTGCAAGCTAGCAACCAGCTAATCTAAGGCATCCGCTCTTGTATTTTCACCTGTCTTTCGGATGGCGGTTATCAAAGCTGAAGTTGTGTTCCGCAGAG
>JANAVB010002838.1:0-5000 GCA_029216955.1 Iris pallida
CATATTGGCATTTCAGGCATGAAAATGTACAGTTTGGCTACTAAGAAACTCTATTTCCGTTTTTTATGTCAGTTTAGGTCATATACTGTGTGTAACAGAAGAAGCGGAAACACAAGGTGGGTTAAGGCATCAAGTTGTCTATAATTTTGGCTCTTAATTTTGGGACTAGTTCAGAACTAATACTGTTTTGTGAACATCATCTATGATGTTGGAAGGTGTAAAAGTTTCCCATGTTTTCCTTCAAAACTACTAAGAGTGTTTTTGGATTTCAACAGTGCAAATGGCATATTTTTATCTTCAAAATTTCAAATATCTGGAAAATCATTTCTAAGATAATTTTATCCATTTGGTTGCAGATTGGGGTAAAGATGAGTAGATATCATTATGGGTAATAAGAGCAAATCCTATATTGTTACCAAGTGTAGAATTTTTCATATCCATGATTTTGGGGATTTTAGTATTTTTGATTTCCGTCCAATCACCTGACCTCCGATGATCATGAAGTATCTTTACCAAAATATCAACCAATATGATGAAATTATAACGACACCAAGTCTGAACTCTTAATTGTACGTAGATAGTTTTTCCCCCCATATTGGTCAGCATCTCTGATATTTATCAGTTCTTTTGTAGGGTCCGAGTTTGGTCTTGAGCAGCTACAAGGGTCCGAGTTTTGTTTCATTTGGTGGATACAACGGGCGCTATAGCAATGAGGTTAATCAGTAACCTTGGCTTACATTTATTCTGTAAACAGTTATCTTTTTTCTCCAAATATTTTCCCCTGATGATCAGGTCTACGTTCTTAAACCGAGACACAGTCAAACATGCAATCCAAGATGATTGAGAGACCCATGTCAGATAACATTGTTGTCCTGCATCCAACAACGAATGCTAGTAGGAATCCCGAGCCTGAGTCAGAAAAATTCAAGATGGAAAAATAAGAAAAATTACGATGGACAATGTTGATTCAGAACCTCTGGTAAGGTTACATGAAAAAAATTACTAGAATACTAGATTCTATTTTACTTTGATAATATTCCATTTAACCTAACAGTATTGTGTAAAAAGGACTCCGGCGATGAAATTATCATTTTCTATATATGTTAACTGGCAACGGACGAGAATATTTGGCCCAACTTGATTCATATATGTAGGTGTTCATACATTACATATGTTCTGAATATGCAAAGATATGGGAATGTTTTGAGGACAATCAAAAAAATGGTTATGTCTATTTGATATCTTTAAATTCTTTCAAAGTTAGTCTATTAGTACATACTACCAATTTAATTGTTGTCCACGTGCTTGAGTCAGCATTTTGATACATTTTTTTTACCATATAACAAAATGTTAGTTGACAATCTATATATTCTTTGAAGGATGCATATTCTTTTGAAAGCACTTATTTTGGATGGTTATTTAACCTCAAATTGGCTAACTTGATTCTTCAGGACATAGAACTTGTAATAAGAGAAGGAACTTGATTCTTCAAGACATATACATCTATAACGCCTTCTCGCCATCATAAAAAGGTATTTTTGTTGTAGTTCTTTATTTTTTTTACTTTTTGGTGTCAACATAAATGTTAATGTTAAACTTATAATTTCATTGTCGATGAATTTTAACAGCAATGAAATGTTGTTTGAGAGAGACGGAAAGTTTGAAGACCCAACCATTGGGAAAATGATTAACTGGCCAAAATATTCAGTTTAGTTTGTGAGGTTTTAATTTTTTTTCCTACTACACTTGAGATTGTAAGCTAGCAATATTCTCTTTTTTTGTTCATCATGAAAACTAAGTCATTGTAAGCTAGCTACATTGGGGTTTCATTTTGATTTTGATGGAATATTGCCATGTAAAGTATATACATTTTCATTAAGTTTCTTTTATTGTTAATGATTGTTGATGCTTATATGAAATTCTATTTTTAGATTATTTCAATTTTATATAGAGGATGAACTTTCTTGTATAATTTTGATATGGATTAATTGAGCTTTTTTTTAATTATGTTTTCATAAAAACGACAGACCTTAACTATTGAAAAGAAAAAGACAATGGTCGACCAATTCACAAATTATTTGACAGTTTTAGTCTGTTGTTTTTATTTGACAGACAATAACTGTCATTTTTTTCAGCTTGGAAACGACAGTCAAAAACTGTCGTTTATATTTTGGGACGCGCTATTAACGACGGATGTTCTGACGGATCAAAACCGTCGTTTATCGTGATTTACGACAGTTTTGGTCTGTCGAAAATTGTCAGTTTTGGCGTAGGTGTATAGTAGGAGAGTCTGTATCTTGTGTGCAGCTGACCCACAAATAGGCATAATCCTAGTATTCCTACAGTCCTTCCATACGTGCTCAGGCTTTACAGAAGGCACAGGTAGGCACTCGCTCAACTGGCCTTGCTGGACAGGAATCTGAACTGTAGGCTGGTCTAGACTGGAAGTCGGGGTACTCTGAGGCTCTGGGTATATACTGCTCGCCCTCTGGGACTAGGATCTCACCTCGAATGTATGTAATCCCAAACAGTTGGATACTGAGACTCTGCTCTCTCATAAGCTCAGCCTGATGTCTTTGTACCTCCCACATATCCTAAAAAAGTCTGTAAATCTGAGCCCTATCAGGATGGCACAGGGTACCACTCCAGGAGGCAAAGGGAGGCCCTCAGTCTTCGGCTGAACTGCAGCCCTCTCCTGAAGGATAGAAGATGGAGAAAAACTCTCGGTGAGGCTGCTAAGACCTCCTGAGCAATGGAAGGGGAAAATACAATCTCGGACTCATCCGGAACTGCAGCTGTGCACTGGGGACAGACTTGGACATGGGTGCCATACTGGAAAAGATAAGGAAAACAATAAATCATCGACTGTAAGGCAGTCTATCATCCTATATGAAAACTGGTCATTATCAAAAAAAAACAAGGAATTAACTATAAAGCGTTACTATTCTAAAGATGATCAAAATCGAAAGTTTAAAGCACGACTGTCAAAAGCATTGATCCAATCACGATATATAAAAGAAAATTTAGTCTCGACACGATCTAAGTTGACCAATCTCTGGGTAAATCAAGATTTGGGCAAGATGGGGAACAAGGTCATCAAATTCTGAGTACGAGCATCCAAGGATGGAGATCTAGGTCCAATTAAATTTAATTCAATTGAGTATGACCCAGGACATTAATATGAAGTAAAGGTGTCCAAAGTCGATTGGTCGTGATCAAGGGAGTTAGGATTCAATGATATTAAAAACTTTTAGAGGATAATTCAAAGATGGAATAAGTCAATTTTCTCCTTTTGATAGGGAAAACAAAGACGAGGTTTCATAGGGAAGTCAAGTTAATCATCTCTCTCTGATACTATCAAGCTTATCTAATCATCATTTGGCAATCATATCTTTATCTCATAAGTCCAAATATGAAATCAGCCTTTATATGACTACCACCAAGAATTTATACCCTTTCGTTATGAAGATTGGACCTTGTCATGATTATCATAGGCTCAATTCTAAATTCCAAAACATTACTCATGAAGCCTACCCTTTTATTTGTTAGCACTCAATACTAACCACTTAATCATCTTTAAATCCAAATTCTTTCACCTTGTCTTAAATTAGATCCGAAACCTCTAAATCAAGTTTTAGGAAATCCTTGAACTTGTTTAAAATACTCTCCTCGTGTTATTCAATCTAAAACCACTAGGCCTTACAAAACTTATTCTTCATTATAAAATCAACCTCTATATTTCTTTCAACGTACACCTTCAAATATTATTCTCCTTAAATTTAAAATTTTCTCAAAATCTCTATATTTTCTTACTCAAAAATCCTTGTGTTCTTTCTATTCTTAACCATTTTCTTGCAATATCTTATTCAATTCCGTATTGCCATCGAATAAAGTTAAAATCTCTTCTTCATTACTAAATTCCTAAATTTAACATCATAGCCTTAAAGTGAAACGTCTCAAGAATTAAAAACCAAAATTTATCCAAGTCCTCAAACTAAGTTGACCTCGAATATCCTCATCAGTTAGGAAATACATCCATGAATTATTTATATCCAAAATATTTCTCTATGTGTGATCGTTTCTAAATTGATAATATAAATCTCTTGATTTCATTCTCACTTTTTACCACACCTCTATCTCAAATTCTATATCAAGGTCCATCATATTTATTCCTACCTAGATTATCATGAGATAACAAATTACGTCCTTTCCGAGCTAGATGATTTACGTCACTTCTTCGACCTTTCCAAGGTAAAAAAATATGGAGATTCAAAGGTTTCAAAGTATAGATGACAGAATTAGATACGAGATAGGTAATTGATGTAATTGGGACAGAGTTAACTAAGATAAAGGAAAATGGTAATACAAAAATAATGGCAAGAACAAATATAAAATCTGTCTTGCTCATCTGTTCAAAAGGAATGAACCAATTTTTAAGAATAATCTGATAACCATACACGTTTTTCTGAAATCATGTTGCTAGAATTTTGCCACGCCAGTAAGCATAGCTGCAATAAACAATAGAGTCCGTAACTAAGGTATACACCATATAATCATGTTATTTAGATTTCTTACCACGCCAACCGGTATGGCTACAAGAGAATCTAAATTCCATAACTAGGATAGTATCTAAAATCGGGCTCTATGTCCTTGTCATGCTAGCCAATATGGCTGCGATAAATTCTAACTCCACAATAAAGTAGTCATTTACCTTTCTCACTGTCCTTATCAAGTATGTTATCAGGTTATACCCTAAATTTCAAAAATAAATAAGATAAATATATATTTAAATACAAACTCAAGTTAACAACTAATCATCAAGATTCAAAATTCAACAATGAATCCATCAAAATCAATTCAAAAAAGGAGTAATGGATGATCAAATGAGTAATGGGTGAATCAAATCAAGGGAAAAGATTTCAAATCAAAGTTAAAATAGGTTCTCAAGGGTCGTCCCCAGGAATCTCTCAAGGAATCTAACAGTGATTGAGTATCCTCTC
>JANAVB010002838.1:7500-23162 GCA_029216955.1 Iris pallida
CACGGTGCGCGTATCGGAAAACCGAACTTGCGTGTCGTGCACGTGCGTTTCGCCCGATTAGACGTCGCACACAACGCGAGAAGCCTCGTGCTCGTGCACATAGCTAGGTAGGATCCCGGGGTAGGTCTAGGACACGCTAACATGACACTACATTGTGTCTATGTGACACAGAGACACGCGAACCCCCTCCCGTGCGGCCTGTGCGACGTGCGCGTGCATACGTGCCCGTGGGCACGTGTCGGGCCTCGTGGCTCGTGATTCGAGCCACGTCGCGACTCGGGATCGAGTCCCTTGGTAGTCTAGATATAGGGCTTCATGCTTGTGCTCCTGGAATGGGTCCTTGACGCGCCGTGTCCGCGTACGAACGCCGTGTCAGCGATACCTTTCAGTCGCGTGCACAGTACGTGCTGAACAGTGCACGCGAGATTTCTCCGTGCACGCTACACGAAATGACGTAAAATTTTACAGGCATGTGGGCAGAGGTTGCCCCCATGTGGCCATAAAATTTCACACAAAAAGGAGTCCTGTGCGTCGAGTTACGACGCTCGGACAGCAGGGCATGCACGGGGCCGTGCACGGGCCTCTTGCATGCGTGTCCGTGTCTGATTCGGATACTGAAATCGTGTCAATTTTAGATCAATCTTCACAAAATTTGTTACAAATAATATTAGCAAGGAATTCGTAAAATCAGAATCAAAAAATAATACTTTTCAGTTCTAAGTGGTATTTCGTCGAACAGGTGTTCCATAGGACCGACACGTGTCCGATACGGCTATCAAACGAACTCACAAACCTACCAAACTTTATGCACAGGTCTGGGGTACCTATATGGATACTAAAATATAGAAATTTCAGAAGAAACGATGGTAGAACAAAGTTTACCTATTGAAAGTTGGAATCTCAATGAAAGTGAATCATCGAGCGCTTTGACGACCTGTTTCTCCCAAGCGAACGTCTCCAACTCCTTGCTAGCAATGCTCCAACAAGTTTTTCTCCTCTCCACGTTCGCAACGCAATTCGTTTGGTGTGAATCGGATGCCGGATGAGAAAGTTAAGATTTTTGGAGAAAAGGAGAAACTAGGGTTGATCTTGTGGAGGCTATGTGATTTCTACACAATGAGAGGGGGGATGTTGTGCTTGGCCGGCCATGCATGGGGGTATTAGGGTTAGGGTTTAGTCATGGGCCAAGGACTCTTAAGTTGCTACAAAGGCCCAATGAAAAAGGCTTTAAAGGCTTATAAAAAATGACTTAAAAACCATTAAATAATTCTAAAAAAATAGGTAATGATTCTAAATTAAATCTAAAAAGCCAATAATAAATCTAATTAAATTATTAGGCTTCTAATCAAGGTTGACTATGGTTATACCATCTTGGTCCTACCAAAACACCAATCCAAACTACACAACAATCAATTTAAATAATAATTTAAATAAATCTAAAATAATACACAATGACTAAAATACCCCTAATTAGAAAAATGAGTGTGACAGGTAATTAGGTTTCTAATGTCATGGTTAGTCTCTAATCATGGTTAGCAAAGGTTAAACCGACTACTAACACAACACCAATTAAAATATTATAAATTAATCCCAAAAAAATAAAAATTATATAATTACCAAAATATCCTTCTTTTAGAAAAGTGGTGGTTACATCATTCAAGCCTTGCACGAATCTTTTCCGCTTGGCTCGTCATTCAGCACCATATAACCAACAAATCTGACTCATTTTAGAAATTTCATCTCGTTATCATCCATCGACATATTGCCTTGTTGGAGCCCTACGAAGCCTTTCTCTTTTCTTCGACGGACAGCAGTAGGGATGAATTGTGCAATAGAAGCCTAATTAAAAGTCTCCCATGGAATCTTTATATCAGAATTGCTGCAACAGAGTGCTTGCCTCTGAGAGTTCCACCATTCTTGAACCTTGAGATGAAGCTGCATCGGTACAATCCGTCCGCTTACTGCCATGTATATCTAGCATACAGAAGTAGCCCTCCAATGTATTCAGAAATCCCATTACCTCATCCGGCGCCGCATTTCTGTTGAATGCAGGCGGGGTCACAGTTCTTGAATTCTGAAAACTTAAAGCTCGATTTCTTCTGTACCGGTGTTTCAGGTCTGTCTACCGCCACCGCTACAGTATCGGTCCCTTTCTCCTATACTACGACTGCTGCAGAAATATCGTTGTTAGCCGTCAGCGTAGTGACAATCTGAGTCAAATTGTCTACCTATTTTTGTAGAGCATCCAGTTTCTCTTGGAACTAGTATTGAAGTTGCTCCTGAAGCTGACGATGTTGTGCCTCGCTCTGCTTACTTTGAGCTTCTATTAGTTTCAGCAATTTCTCTATAGGGTTATACGATGAGGACGTCTTTGAGTTATCACCCTTAGTCATTCTACAAACAAGCATAGTTCCATTGGTATATATAAAATATTTATGGGCTTATTGTATGGAACATTATTTCATGCCAGCACTATCGACACCATCAACTGAGGAAATCGCATCAAAATTTTCATTTGAAAACATTTTCGTAACCCAAAAAATTGAAACCTGGCTCTGATAACAAACTTGCCAAGCCCTGATTCCATAAATCGTTCGTCCTCGTTTTAACTAAACAGAATTGATCGTCCTCACTTGTGAGACTCGTCTCACAGTATCGGTATTTATATACGGATACGTATTTTGCAGCGTATTTCATATTTTCATGGTTTCCGGAATACTTTAAATTTTTCCCAAAACTATAGGTTTTCTTCTTGATCGGCATACCGCCGGTATACCGGAGTATACCGACGGCATACCGTCCGAACATGTTTTCTACACTTTAGATATTTTCGGTTTTTGATATTTTCATAAATAGTGTTTCGGATATTTTCGTGAATAGTGTTTAGATATTTTCGTGAATAGTGCTTGGATATTTTCGTGAATAGTGTAGATGCACTCTATTATCCAATGGACAATTGGTTTTGTTTGAATGGCCATGATTGACTTAGATTTTCACACGGATCATGATCCAACGGCTAAGATTAATTCTCCCTTTATATATAAACCACTTCACTTTCTCTCTCCTCTCTCTTTTCATTCTCTTCACACTCTCTTCATTCCTTCTTCCTTTCTCTTCCCTTGGAGCTTGCCAAGAGCTTGACCTCGAGGTCTAGAGTGTGGTTTCGTGCCCCTCTTGGTGGTGGAGTAGAAGATTAGGCTTGGAGCTTAACCTAGGCAAGTACATCTTGCCAAATTCTTGAACAATAGTAATCTATTGTCATTTTTGTTTTCCTTGGTATTAAATGCTTAGAATTTTCCTAAACTCATTTTGTTAAAAGTGTTTTCCTGATGATTCTCGTATATGTGCATGTTTCCAAAAATTTATTTAAACAAGATTTGATTTTCTGTTAAAATCCTATAGTGATTTAGTAGAAAAACTTGGTATCAAGAGTGATACTAGTGTTACCATCATGGATCTTGGTCATATATACATGTATGAGGTCCTTACCTAGCTAGTATACATGGATTTTGAGTTTGGTGGCAATCGGGACTCGTTTCGGTGTTCCGAGAACCCCTATTTTGGAGTATTTTGAGATATTGATCTATCAAATCTTTGAATTTGTGAAATCTAATAGTTCCATGTTGTAGGAAATTCAATTCTATGCAATTTTGACTTTTGAAAGTCCGAATTTCGATTTAAAATGAAGATTTTATGGCCGAAACAAGTTTTGACAATTTTCTGAATTTCGTTGCTGTTTGAAAAACCGGTATACCGCCGGTATGCCGCAGTATACCACCGGTATGCCATTTTTGGCACCAGAAACTTACTGTCTTTAGTCCGGTATACCGCCGGTATGCCGCAGTATACCGCCGGTATGCCGTTTTATGCTGTTTTTGTCCGGTTTTGCCCGTTTTGGCCCATTTTTGTCCGTTTTTGATATTTTCTTCGACTGTAATGATTTCTTAACATAATAACATGATCTTTCTCAGTTAAATAATGATTGTACACCCTATATAGACTTGATGCTAGCACATGTTCAACCATTCTATGAAATGTACTTAGCTTTAATTATTGTTTCCTCCATGCCATGATTTGTCCTTTGATAGACTCGTTCTTACAAGTCACGATAATTGTTGCCATGCCTTCTTACTTACATGATAGTGGCCTGTCATGGCGCACTCTTGATTCTAGTACATGTCTAGCTCCTTGATAGTGGCTCGTAGTAGCGCACTCTTGTCTTGATATTGTCATGTCTTGTTGTGGCTTGTTGTGGTGCACAATCTTGCTTATCTTGTCCAGTCTTGCATGTCTCATGTCTAGGATGGATTCTGCGGATTGCCACACCTAGAATCCAACAAGAAAAATGTTAAGGACTAAACTACTAGCTTGATTACCTAGATCATTGGAGACTTTCCCGGTTACCTGCTATCCCTTTTGATCTTGGCCCTATATATATATATACTTGGAATTTGGAGCTATCTGTCATGATGAACACTCTTCCAGCACACCGTCGAGTGGGGCACCTCTTTAGGACACATGTATCTTACTGCAGTGTGTCTGCTATACTTCTTTTCTTTTTGCCCGGATCATTCAGGTAGTAGCAGGCGGGTAACTGGACTTGGATTTCTCAAACTTGCATGTGTTAGTAACTAGGAATGTGACAACCCTAGTTAGCTAAAGTATCAAGCCGTACTCATTGCTTGGCCGTGATTGATGGATGGAGTCCATTCTTGTCTAGTCTAGTCTTGTTTCAGTTTATCTTATTGTAGTACTTAGCCTCCTGTCTTTTCTTACATGCTATTCTTTCTACTACATGCTCGGCTTTACCATATGCTCACATGTCCAGTTTATTTACTTGCTATCCTACTTGCATGTTACAGTTTCCTTCGTAAACACTGTGGTACCAATTTAATATTCTAGTCTCGTTTACTGCTTATCTTAGAAATGTTATGAATTGCATGCTGGTTTTAGTTCATAAGTTTGGCTTCCTTTGTGGTACTTGCTATTGGGGTTCTGACCCCACTGGTTTTACATTGACCAGATCTAGTTGAGGAGCCTGAGGATCTTCCGGACCTTCCTCTCGATGGTGACCACCCGGAGCACCAGGGGACTTGAGTGGGTGTTCTTTCTCTTACCCACTCTCTTCTGTACATATTCTTTTGAGGCATTTAGCCATCGAGCACGTGTTTAGCTCGTGTTTTGGACTTGACATTTGGCCTACGGGCTTAGACATGATGTTATATTTCTAGACTGCAGCTAGAGCTGATCATGTATTACTTAGTCTTGCTAGTTCTTCATTTTGTAATTACTAGCTTCATGATCATCTATATATTATAGTTTGGGACGCTTTACTGTCTTATATGCATGATAATCATATTCTTGTACTTTACTTCTTGTCTGAGACTGAGATATCTAGGATTATGTGACCTAGGATTGACTGTTGGTTTGTAGTAGTAACCCCCATCTATACAGCTTATACGTTGTTTCGGAGTACCGGAGTACTTTGGTATACGTAGCTGGCCTTGTCCGTCCCAACTTGCCAGTATTCTGGTTCTGGGGCGTGACATCACTAGACGTACAAGTCTGGGTTGCACTTGTATAGGACAAAATTGTGCACATTTGTGTCATTTTAAAATATTGAACACGGCCACATAGCAAAAATAACTCATTTTTATTCATAAAATAGCAACAAGTACAACTTTTCTCAGTATTCTTTAAAATATAGTTTCGGCTTACATTTCTTCATAAAAGAAAACAATTGATAGGCTGTCATGAAGTAACTTTCCATTTCATATATTATGCCCCTTTATTACAACAAATATCTAAGCAACAAATCGTAAAACTCCGCAATCCTTTGTGCGTCTTTATTCGAAGGTAACTTGAATGTAGCAGCAAAAAGCCTTATTTTCCACGTGCTCCCGTACCTCCTCCAGTACCTGTAAAGGAGGGGTCATCACGTTTGAAATGTACTAGTGAACCACCATTGGCCCATTCAGCTAAACCAACACTTGTGAATTAAAATACAAGCATTTTAAATCGTGAGATCAATTATAAGGGACTAGCATCATTCAACAAATCATGTTCATTCAACTCAAAACAACATTGAAACATATTAGGTATGTAATAAACTTTACCCAATATCAATCCAGCATACCTACATAAGATACATACTATAATACTTATCGCCCATGTACAAGACAATCATTAGCGTACATTCCGACTCAGGCATTGGTGAAAACTGCACCATAAAGGACTTTCCAACTGGATATTACGATGTACCATTCCATAGTAGGTTGCAAGCCTAGTCGAATGTCCCACAATACATCTGTAACTCCACTTTTCCTAATTTTAGTGAAATTTATTTTTTTAATAATAGATACTTCATTCTTTTATTATAAATATATAGTTATGAGTATTTTTGGAGGAAAGGAATTTGAAGCAGGAATATATATATATATTTTTTTAAATTTTGAAAGTTGGTTACAACTATTTGAGTGGTCCCTAAAACTTTTGAATCTCCTAACAAACTTTATAACTAATTTTGATCAGTTATGTAATAAGTAAAAGGGGAGGGGCTGGAGTGTAAATGTTACATTGGTGGAGGGGCTTTTATGCATAATTGCCTCTCTCCTTATATTTCAGTTGGAGAGAGAATTTGAGGACTCAGCCTCTTTTCTCCCGAGAGTTCCCAAATTTCCCTCTCGACCAAAGTTTAGGCGGCGACGAGTCCGATCATGCGACGACAGCTCCGGCAAGCCCCGGCGATGGCGATGGCGAGTACGACGACAGCGAGTTCCTCAGTCGACGATCGAGGAGGCGGTCACGACAGCGACAGTAAGCATCCTCCGGCGGCGTCAAGTTTTCGTGGCGACGGACCACACGCATCGACGACTCCTTGATCCATTCCTTGGCGATGACTATGGACGGCAGCTGCATTTCTTCTTCCCTGTGAGTTCGTCGACGACTCTGATCTTCTTCCTCAGCGATTATGAGGACACGTTCCATTCCGGCGATCTATTCGGTGGGGAATCGTGGTGAGTTGATCCCTTCCCCTGTTCTCGAAGTTAAGGTTTATCAAATCGATCGTTGTTGATATTTCGAATTAATTGTTTTGATCTCTGAACTTGTAGATTTCTTTGCAAATCGAAATTAAGGGGATTCGTTCGTACACAATCGATAGATCTGATAGAACGACGTCGACCGATCGACCATTTCAACTGGTATGTTTCTCAACTGCTGTCACTTTTTCTCCGAGTTATGTCAGTAGTTTCATCTTGAGAATGAAGTCTTCTTGAATCATTGGAGATTTTCTACAATGGATTATTTCGTTTGAGTTCATTACATATCCTGGCATTCTTGTGTTTTGAAAGAAACAGAGGAAGCTCGGGAGCTTTGTAGATTTTTGTTGACCCCCCACTTGTTTGATGGAATGATCGAACCAGGGTGTAGCAGTAGTCTGGACGCGATAAGCTGTATTCGGATCTGTGGTGTGTCCTAGTTCGTTCGAATTCGATAATCTCAGGTAACATTCTGATCCTTCTCCAATTTTGCTCACATAGTTCATGATCACAGTTATTTAAAAATTAGCGGGAACGTGTTGGGTCGCAGGTTATACAGAGTTTTGTTGATCGATTTTCGTAGAGGTTCGTGTCCTGTTTCTTGTGTGCAAGTGGTTGTGTCCATTGTAGCTTGTTTCTTGAAGATCATTGTCAGGTTTAACTGTTCAGAGCAAACGTGTCCAGATTTTCGTATCCGGCCATGTTTGTATTCTGCAATATTCGTTCAAAAAGGGGAGGAAGTGATTGGTTTTCCTGCTACGGGTGCAGTGCAAACTCTTCATTTTTTTTCTTCTTTTCATGTTGGTTGTAGATTCTTCCTATTGCTTGTATATAATTATCTTTCCTAAGGAGGCTTTCAACTGGGAAGAACAATGGGGTTGAGTACTTTATATTTTTACAAGTATTTTATTGGTAGAATCCTTGTTTGTTTTGCAGTTATGTCACAATTAAATATCCTTGACCACTCTATTGTGTTGAGTGGACTTACTACTTTGAGGTTTTTCCTTGCCTTTAATAAGCTGAACCATAACGGTGGAGGTTGTGTCGAGTTGTATTTCATCATGTGTATCACTTCCTTTTTGGGGTGACAGTGGGAGGAAACTTTGAACCTTGGTTTGTTGAAGTATGTTGCAGAGACTTGATCTGTTGTGATCGAGCAAACTATAGGGAGCTGGGTCAAGCCTGTTGGCTAAGCTTTTAGATTTATCTAATCAAGTAGTGGTCTTGGATATTAACTGGATTGTATTGAAAATCTATCTCAATTATATAGCTACTCTCTTTCCTAAGAATAGTTTAATTAATGTTTTAAGTATAGTTGTAGGAGTTTTATTTTGAGTATGATATTAAGGATCTTTTGTATTAGACTTGAAGTAGTAGTTAAAGGATAGGTTGAGTAGAAGGGTTGAATAATATGTTTAAATCAGGATTAGAATCTTTTGATAAACCATTTAGAATTAGCAGTTATTAACCAACTTGTACTCATCATTATACATACAGGAGGATATCTAGCTCTTTTGCCTACTTGTACTTTCCTGGAGCAAGGCAAGTACATTCTATGGTTTTGATCAGTGCATTTTCTTGTTCTTTATTGCTGACACACTGCGACACGTTCATGATCTTATCTGTCTTGTTCTTTCATGTTCTTACTTGTATCTTGGGGTGGGGAAATACTCTAGATATGTGACCAAACCCGGATACTTATTCATGATCTTTAGCTTAGGCCTCGCACAGTGCACGCGGGTCCTAAGCCGTACCTACATGATCTTTTAGGATCTTTCATGTTCTTTCATGGTCTTACCCAAGCCGGTCACATATCATAGAAGTATTTCAAACTTTTAACACACATGTTCAGGATTTTGTTCTTACATTAGTTTCCCATGATCCTGATCTTGATTTTAGCTATAGTCGTGATCTTTCCTGCATCTTTACATAGTCATGATCTTTCATGTATCTTTATAGCAGTAGTTCATGTTCTTCATGTTCTTTACATACCTTGTTCTTATCCTGTTCTTTCAGCATTCATTTTCCATACCATGATGTTATTGTTCATTACCTAGAACTGTACTTTGCTCCGCTTCTGAATAGGATATGTTGCAGGTATGCTTGCAGGACATTGTTCTACTCTATGGGCCAGAGCCCAGGATTTAGCTGAGCAGGATGAGGCTTAGCTTGAGGTTCAGGTTTAGACTGTTAGCTTTACTCTTAGATATTGTCTTTAGAATTCATGTACATTTCATTCTTGATGACTCGTACATTTACATATCTAGATTTGTGGATTATGGTGATCATTCTGGGATACGTTTTTAGATGCTGTGATTCTATATTTTCATATTCATATTATCTGGTTAGTTTCCCTAGAGTGGTACATCTTACTTTGTTGTGTCTAACAACAAAGGCTGGACGTGTCCGACTCGTATCCGGTTATTTGGGAGCGGGTCGTGACATGTTTTTAGTGGTGGCCCATGCAGGTCTATCCTAATGGTACCTAGGTTTTAGCGTACTATTGGGGGACTTGATTACACTAGGGAAACTTGATCACAGCATAGGAAAATCGAAAAATAAGGGTATATCAGGTATATCAGGTGTATCAGGTATTTTAATATTCTATAAACACTTGTTGTATGTAGGTCTAGGTTATTTTAACAGTTTTCTATTTTGCAGATAGTTCAAAAGCATGCGACACCAGAACTGTCAATTCACCTGCACTTGACGGTTCCGAGCTTCCACTACGTTCTATCACTCTACTATCCCTATGGGTAGTACGTAGTTGACGGAGACGCCTGAAGAGTCCTTTGACAACCAGAGGAAGCAGGCCACCCTTTCCAAGTCAGACTTGTGGATACACTCTCCGAGCCAGGAAGGACTTCTGATTTCCAGACTCTCAGACACTTAGATTTTTCTGACACCGAGCGCATATCTTACACCAAGGAGCAGATCGAGAACCTGGAGTTACCACTGAAGATCACCCAAGTTTCTGAGGACCCGACTTCTCTGAAGATTAGAGCCACCTGCCAGGAGATCCAGAATGTAGCACAGTCGATAGGACACAACGGGAAGTTGAAGCTCAGAAGGAACATGAAGATTTTGATAAAGACAACAACTACCCTGGACCCGCAAAGCGTCACAACACTCAGTCAGCGTTTCTTCGGTCACACCACCAGTCGTATCATCAGAAGCAGATCTCAGCAGCCAGCACGCCAGCAGCCATATATTCCTGTCAGAGCCCTGTACTTCAGCCGCAATAGGAGATCCAGATTCAGATTCAGCCGGCGACCCTTTGTATTTCTGTCGCAGCTCAGGACTACTACGAAGAGTGCCGCAAAAGACGAAGACTACGCTAGTACTGCGAATCACCTACTCACCAAGTCAAAGATTGTCTGGAGACCGTTGATCGTACTGCCCGAGAACAAGCACGAAGGGCACTAGGACCGCAGCAGAAGGACCCGCCTCTCCAGATTTAGCAGTTATATGGAGCATTACCGTACAGACCAGTCTACGTCAGGACAGTGAAGAAGATTGAAGTGATTCCAGTCCCGGAGGAAATACTGAAGACAGATTAAAGACAGAAGATTTCTTTTGCATGGTTGGAAAACCATGTATCTGATTAGCAATCCAGTCTCTCCTTAAAATCCTCTTAGTACCTAGATCACTTCTTCAAAACTTTTTGTTTCCTATCTTTGAAATCTTGATTGATGTCGAAACTTACTTTGAGATATTGTTTCCTGTTTCGGTAAACTCGTTTCAGATCCACAAATCGATAATTGTTTGAAATTCATTATTCGATACCGTTTGCATATTCATCATTCCTGACCTTGTTTCCTAGTAATGGCTCATGCAAATTTTGTTCCTTTATCAAACTTTGCACTAATTGAGATTTTAATTCCTACTCGAGACTTCATTTCTAAATCCTGTTCCTCAATCAAAAATTTGTTTAAGCTCCGTCCTATTCAAGACATTGTTGTAAATTCCTTGAGAGTTTTGAAGACTTCATTTCCTATTCGAGATTTGTTTCCTCATTCATGACTTTGATTTTCTAGTCGAGAGTTGTTGGTCCACTATTTTGTTTCGATCTTGTCTCCTATCCAAGATTTAGCTTGTTTATGGATACTTGTTCCTACTCGTTTATTGATATTCTGTTTGCTAATCGAACTTGTACTATTCCAGAATTATTCCTATTTGAAATATTATTTTGAAACCTTGTTTGAACCTCCGCTTCTATTGATGCTTGTTTGAGATTCTATTTCCTATTTTGACTTATTCAGAAATTGTCCTCTATTTACAATTTTGTTGCTATTGAGATTCGCTTGTTTCATATTTACAATCCAATACCTTGTCTCCTATTGGAACCTGTTTTCTAGTCACTATTCTAAACCTTGTTTCCTTGTTAAAATTTTCTATTAAAGGTTTTATTTCTTAATTTGAAACTTGTTTTCTATCTGGTATCGTGCTTTTATGTCACCTTGAGATTTTGCTACCTATCTGGGATTAAGTCCATGTACTAAATCTTGTTACCATTCCAGATATCAGTTGAAATTCCGTCATAATTTGAAACTTCGCTCCCTGTCTGAAATTTTAAATCTCCCCGGTTGCCTTTTGTATTCACTGATTGGATCCCTTGTCGTCTCTTAAAACCTAATAAACTCTTGTATTCTAACAGTCAGGTAACTTCACCATTTTCGTGACTTTGACTATTGAAACTCATTTTGAATTCCTTGAAACTCTTTTGAAATTCCTAGGGATAAAGTCGAGAGGCTATTCGATGACTTACTATGGCATGACAGTTGCGCGCTGCAACCATTAGTCGGATTATGGAGACCGAGGGTTCACTGTAGCCAGTAGCGCACTAGCGAGGCAGGAACTTTAAGTTGAAGTGATTTCAGACAATCATAGGTTTTCGAGTACTGTCGAGACTTGTCATATTATTCATACGTTGATCTCTTGAGTTGTTTCGTCAATAATTGTTAGAAAATGGATAAGGTTGATAGAGTATTCGGAGACATATTGTTATTTGAGTCACGGAGCCGAAAGTCCACTGCAGTCAGATACATACTGGCGGGGTAGGGATTCTAAGCGAAGTGATTTCAGATACCAATATGTTCTTGGATATTCTGGAGACTATATTTCCTTTTCATATGATTATTGGTTTTCGAGAATCACAAATCCTTGCATGTTCACCCTAATTTGATACTAATATCTCCTGAGTATTTCGTACGTTCCTCAAATCAACCCTTGCTAATTACCTTCTAGTATTGTATCGTTAGATAATTGATTTCCTCAAATTATACATTGCCAGATTTTGGTTCCATACTTCATTGGTATCTTGTCTAAACTTCGACCTTAAACCATGTCTATCAGACCATTATTTTCCTATCTTGTCCTAGTCCCCACTTGTATTAAACTATCGATTTTGATCATACTTAGTAGTTGTGTCTTTATGATTTTGCTCCTCTAAGTTGTAATTGAAATTTCATTCTATCTCGTGCTTATTTGATTCTTGATTGTCGTTAGATCGTATTATTTCAACTTCTTGTATGTAATTATAGCACTTGGTCTCAAGGCTCAAGGCGTCGCAGAGTTGCACAGGATCGACAGAAGCACTGGGCGGACAGCTGCAGACGACCACTGGAGTTTGCAATAAGGGATATAGTGTTCCTGAAGATCTCACCAATCAGGGGCGTCATTCATTTCGGCCGAGGCATAAATCTCAGTCCGAGGTACACCGGGCCTTTCGATATGACGGCACGGAGTGGCGAGGTGGCATATCGACCAGTGCTTCCAGTTAACTTGGAAGGAGTGCACGACGTTTTTCACGTTTCCAGCTTCGATGCTACATTCCAGATCCGAGCCATGTGGTGGACTATTCAGAGATAGATGTGGTCCGAGATTGACTTACGAGGAGCAACTAGTAGAGATCCTTGATCGGAGGGAGAAGCGCATGCGGAACCAGACTATTCCACTTTTTCGCATCATGTGGAGATACCACTCTCTGGGAGAGTCCACATGGGAGCTTGAAGACGAGATGCGAGGGCGCTATCCTAGCTTGTTTGATTGATTGTATTCTTGTGTTCGGAAATTCTATTTTCAATAAATGATTCGTGTTTGAACTTTTTAAATTTAAGAGTTACTTTGTGGATCTTTGAATTTCGAGGACGAAATTTTTCAAGGGGGAGAGATTTGTAACTCCACTTTTCCTAATTTTAGTGAAATTTATTTTTTTAATAATAGATACTTCATTCTTTTATTATAAATATATAGTTATGAGTATTTTTGGAGGAAAGGAATTTGAAGCAGGAATATATATATATTTTTTTAAAATTTTGAAAGTTGGTTACAACTATTTGAGTGGTCCCCAAAACTTTTGAATCTCCTAACAAACTTTATAACTAATTTCGATCAGTTATGTAATAAGTAAAAGGGGAGGGGCTGGAGTGTAAATGTTACATTGGTGGAGGGGCTTTTATGCATAATTGCCTCTCTCCTTATATTTCAGTTGGAGAGAGAATTTGAGGACTCAGCCTCTTTTCTCCCGAGAGTTCCCAAATTTCCCTCTCGACCAAAGTTTAGGCGGCGACGAGTCCGATCATGCGGCGACAGCTCCGGCAAGCCCCGGCGATGGCGATGGCGAGTACGACGACAGCGAGTTCCTCAGTCGACGACCGAGGAGGCGGTCACGACGGCGACAGTAAGCATCCTCCGGCGGCGTCAAGTTTCCGTGGCGACGGACCACACGCATCGACGACTCCTTGATCCATTCCTTGGCGACGACTATGGACGGCAGCTGCATTTCTTCTTCCCTGTGAGTTCGTCGACGACTCTGATCTTCTTCCTTAGCGATCATGAGGACACGTTCCATTCCGGCGATCTATTCGGTGGGGAATCGTGGTGAGTTGATCCCTTCCCCTATTCTCGAAGTTAAGGTTTATCAAATCGATCGTTGTTGATATTTCGAATTAATTGTTTTGATCTCTGAACTTGTAGATTTATTTGCAAATCGAAATTAAGGGGATTCGTTCGTACACAATCGATAGATCTGATAGAACGACGTCGACCGATCGACCATTTCAACTGGTATGTTTCTTAACTGCTGTCACTTTTTCTCCGAGTTATGTCAGTAGTTTCATCTTGAGAATGAAGTCTTCTTGAATCATTGGAGATTTTCTATACTGGATTATTTCGTTTGAGTTCATTACATATCCTGGCATTCTTGTGTTTCGAAAGAAACAGAGGAAGCTCGGAAGCTTTGTAGATTTTTGTTGACCCCCCACTTGTTTGATGGAATGATCGAACCAGGGTGTAGCAGTAGTCTGGACGCGATAAGCTGTATCCGGATCTGTGGTGTGTCCTAGTTCGTTCGAATTCGATAATCTCAGGTAACATTCTGATCCTTCTCCAATTTTGCTCACATAGTTCATGATCACAGTTATTTAAAAATTAGCGGGAACGTGTTGGGTCGCAGGTTATACAGAGTTTTGTTGATCGATTTTCGTAGAGGTTCGTGTCCTGTTTCCTGTGTGCAAGTGGTTGTGTCCATTGTAGCTTGTTTCTTGAAGATCATTGTCAGGTTTAACTGTTCAGAGCAAACGTGTCCAGATTTTCGTATCCGGCCATGTTTGTATTCTGCAATATTCGTTCAAAAAGGGGAGAAAGTGATTAGTTTTCCTGCTACGGGTGCAGTGCGAACTCTTCATTTTTTTTTCTTCTTTTCGTGTTGGTTGTAGATTCTTCCTATTGCTGGTATATAATTATCTTTCCTAAGGAGGCTTTCAACTGGGAAGAACAATGGGGTTGAGTACTTTATATTTTTACAAGTATTTTATCGGTAGAATCCTTGTTTGTTTTGCAGTTATGTCACAATTAAATATCCTTGACCACTCTATTGTGTTGAGTGGACTTACTACTTTGAGGTTTTTCCTTGCCTTTAATAAGCTGAACCATAACGGTGGAGGTTGTGTCGAGTTGTATTTCATCATGTGTATCACTTCCTTTTTGGGGTGACAGTGGGAGGAAACTTTGAACCTTGGTTTGTTGAAGTATGTTGCAGAGACTTGATCTGTTGTGATCGAGCAAACTATAGGGAGCTGGGTCAAGCCTGTTGGCTAAGCTTTTAGATTTATCTAATCAAGTAGTGGTCTTGGACATTAACTGGATTGTATTGAAAATCTATCTCAATTATATAGCTACTCTCTTTCCTAAGAATAGTTTAATTAATGTTTTAAGTATAGTTGTAGGAGTTTTATTTTGAGTATGATATTAAGGATCTTTTGTATTAGACTTGAAGTAGTAGTTAAAGGATAGGTTGAGTAGAAGGGTTGAATAATATGTTTAAATCAGGATTAGAATCTTTTGATAAACCATTTAGAATTAGCAGTTATTAACCAACTTGTACTCATCATTATACATACAGGAGGATATCTAGCTCTTTTGCCTACTTGTACTTTCCTGGAGCAAGGCAAGTACATTCTATGGTTTTGATCAGTACATTTTCTTGTTTTTATTGCTGACACACTGCGACACGTTCATGATCTTATCTGTCTTGTTCTTTCATGTTCTTACTTGTATCTTGGGGTGGGGAAATACTCTAGATATGTGACCAAAGCCGGATACTTATTCATGATCTTTAGC
>JANAVB010002839.1:0-27500 GCA_029216955.1 Iris pallida
ACGAAGAAGAGCCAACATGCTACGGCTGCAAGAAGACGAGACACGTTCGAAAAGACTGTCCATTCGCAAAGAAAAGTAACCGATATGAGAAACCCTAGAAGAAGTCTTCCTCAGGAAAATATGCCAACACTAGCATTTGGCATAAAAGCGAAGTTAGTGACTCCGAGGAAGAAAAGGACTCCCCTCAAGACACCGCCAATGTATGCCTAATGGCAACATCCGATAAGGTAACTAGCGAAACTCTCGATGATTTCACTTTTGATGAACTTGGCGATGCATTCAATAATCTACTAAATGACCACAAGAAAGTCATTAGTAAATATAAACATGCCAAGAAGAAGATCGAAAGTTATGAAGTCGAGATTCAAAAACTCTCTTCTTTACTTGATAATATTAGAGATACTTCACCCACGGAAGTCACTAATGAGGTGTCTAAGATTAAATTAAGCCTACATGATGCCGAAGAACGTATTGAAAAGCAAACACGTGAGATCACAGCGCTCAACACTCAGCTTGCTGAAGAAAAGAATAGACACAAGATTTCTATTACTAAAATTTATGGTTTGAATACTAAGTATAATGAACTGCACGCTGCCTCTAAGAAATTAGATACTAGATTGGGAAAACAGGTTGCTCAACCTAAAACCCAATCACATAAGACACACACAAAGCATAATACTACTCAAAATAGTCAAACACGAAATCCACCTACAGCACGCAAACATGCTTACATGTACACCCACTTCCATACAGCACACAAACCACATGCACGTAGAAATTATTCTCATAACTATCATTCTACTGCGACACACAATCACCATGCTACACATAGATATAATCATTACTATGTTGCACATAAACAAAATCATCAACATACTGCATATAGAAATAATCATCATCCTACTGCCACATATAGTCATTATCATGCTGCTCCACACCACTCTTACCATGCTAGATATAGACATCATCAACATGCTCCAAATATAAATATGAATGCTATTTGTACCTATTATGGATTACATGGACACATCTCACCATAATGTAGAATTAGGAGATTAGTAGATATAAATCTATATGCATGGGTGCCAAAAACTAACTTTTCAGGACCTTCAAGAACATGGGTACCAAAGGTCACATCTACTCTTGATGTAGGTGGACCTTCCCTCCTCAACTAAAAGTAAGTGGATTCTCGATAGTAGATGCTCGCGACATATGACGAGAGACGCAAATCTTTTCGCATAACTATCGATGAAGAGAGAAGGGTATGTATCCTTTGGCAACAACCTAGAAGGGTATATCATAGGTAATAGTATTATTGGTCATCCTTCTTCTCCTGTAATAAAGGATGTCTGTCTAGTGACCGAGTTAAAGCATAACCTGCTCAGCATAAGTCACAATGCTGATCATGGATATGATATTAACTTTGGATAAAATAAATGCTACATCTATAATAGGTCAACGGGAGACATCGCTTTTGAAGGGATAAGAAAGGATAATATTTACATTTTCTATCTTTCTAGAGATACTAACAGTGCAGGGAGATGCCTCTATGCCCACAAGGATGAGAGATTGTTGTGGCACCAGCATCTTGGTCATGCCAATATGGATATAATATCTAGGCTGTCGACTAAGAAGCTAGTAAGAGGCTTGCCTGACATCACATTCAAAAAGGACACGATATGTGCCGAATGTGAGTTAAATAAGGCAACCAAGTCCTCATTTCATTCCATAAACACTATAAGTACTACTAGACCCTTGCAATTACTTCATATTGACTTATTTGGTCCTAGTAGAGTAGCCAGTCTTGGTGGAAAACTCTACGCTTTTGTTATAGTAGATGACTTTTCTAGATTCACTTGGATTTTCTTTCTTACAAACAAAAGTGATGCCATTTCTGTTTTCAAAATTTTTGCTAAAAAGGTTCAAAACGAAAAAGGCTACATGATTATTCGAATCTGAAGTGATCATGGAGGCGAATTCGAAAATACTGATTTTGAAAAGTTTTGTGATTTAAATGGTTTTGATCATGAGTTTTCTTGTCCTAGAACTCCTCAACAAAATGGTGTTGTGGAGCGGAAGAATATGACTCTTGGCGATATGGCTAGAGTCATGCTGAATAAATTTTTTCTTCCGAAATATTTTTGGACTGAAGCTATCAGTACAGCATGCCACATTTTAAATATGGTGCTTATTCAACCTATTACGAAGAAAACACCCTATGAGCTTTGGTTTAGAAGAACTCCAAATGTTTCATATTTTAGAGTTTTTGGTTGTCGATGTTTTATCCTTAACACCAAAGACAACTTAGGCAAATTTGATGCCAAAGCTGACGATGGTATATTTCTTGGATATGCTGCCAAGAGCAAGGGATATAGAGTGTTTAACAAACGCTCATTAATTGTAGAAAAGTCTACAAATATGACTTTTGATGAAGATAATAGTGCAGCAGCCACTCCTGACGATGATATTGAGCCATCGACTTCTACGCCGATGAATACCACCACTAAAACCAATTCTCTGGAGGGCTTGCCAAAGAAATTCTCTTTCAAGCCGTTACATCCATAAAACTTGGTCATATGTGAGGTTTCACGCGGAGTAAGTACTCGATCTTCGTTAAGAGACTCCATTGCTAGCACTGCCTTTATTTCACAAATTGAGCCTAAAAATGTTTTATAAGCTTTTAATGATGAGTTTTGGATTTCTGCCATGCAAGAAGAACTCAACCAATTCAAGAGGAGCCAGGTCTGGAAACTTATTCCTAGGCCAGCTAATCATTCGATTATTGATACAAAATGGGTTTTTTTGCAACAAAGTAAATGAAGATGGTTCAGTTACGTGCAACAAGGCTCGTCTAGTAGCTCAAGGATACAACCAAGAGGAAGGTATCGACTACGATGAGACGTATGCTCCTGTTGCTAGACTAGAATCCATTCGGATGCTTTGTGCATTTGCTAACTTTCAAAATTTTAAATTGTTTCAAATGGATGTTAAAAGTGCTTTTCTGAATGGATTTGTTAAGAAGGAAGTTTTTGTAAAACAACCTCCTGGTTTTGAAAATCATAAATTTCTCAACCACGTTTTCAAACTCAAGAAAGCGCTATACGGCCTCAAACAAGCCCCTAGAGCTTGGTATGAACGCCTAAGCAATTTCTTGCTAGATAAAAGTTTTTCAAAAAGGAAAATTGATACTACACTGTTTATCAAAAGTTTTTAAAATACTATTCTTTTGGTACAAATTTATGTAGATGATATCATATTCGGTTCTACTAATGAAAATCTTTGCCATGATTTTGCTAAGTGTATGCAGAACGAATTTGAGATGAGCATGATGGGGGAGCTCACCTACTTCCTTGGATTGCAAGTCAAATAAACTTCGTAAGGAACTTTCATCAGTCAGTCAAAATATACAAAGGATATGCTGAAAAAGTTTGATCTTGACAACATCAAACCAATCAGCACCACTATAGCTACTTCGACCAAGCTAGAACCTAATGAAAGCGGCAAACTGGTTGACCAACGTAAGTATCGAGGTATGATTGGTAGTTTACTTTATTTAACTGCTAGTCATCCCAATATCATGTTTAGTGTTTGTCTGTGTGCTCGCTATCAAGCTAGTCCTAAAGAATCACACATGTCCGCCGTTAAGGGTATCTTTCGATACCTTAAGGGTACTGTTACAGTGGGCTTATGGTATCCCAAATCCATATACTTTGACCTTATCGGTTATTTGGATGCTGATTTTGCAGGACGCAAAGCTGACCGTAAAAGTACAAGCGGCATATGTCATTTATTAGGCAAGGATCTAGTCTCTTGGTTTAGCAAGAAGCAGAATTCTGTCATATTATCCACAACAGAAGATGAATATATCGCAGCTGGTCATTGTTGTGCAAAAATTCTGTGGATGAAGCAAACCTTTGAAGACTACAATCTTTCTTTCCTACAGATTCCTATATTTTGTGATAACACTAGTGCTATAAACCTCACCAAGAACCCTATATGTCACTCACGCACGAAATACATTGAAATACGTCACCATTTTTTGTGTGATCACCAACAAAATGGCACAATAAACTTAGAATTTATTGACACTGATCACCAGCTAGTAGATTTCTTTACTAAACCATTATCCGAAGAGCGTTTCAATTTTTTGTGTCATGAACTCGGAATTTTGGATGAAGCTGTTATTCATTAAAGTAACCTGCATAAATATCGATTATGTCTTGGTTCTTTACGATGAATTTGTTATGGGTACAAGCCGAAAGGGTCCTTCTGACAATAAGGCATAAAAGCCTAAGCGACACGGTGCACTAGTCCTCAGGACTACCGCTATCTGGGATCCGGCCCCTGCAGCTACCCCATGGCAGGTTCACCATAATGAATTGGGTCATAACTTCTTGTTTATTACATGGTATACCTTGATTTATAACTTGCTCAAATCAAATTTTCGAGCTTCAATTTTTTTTATTCAGCTTTAACTCTCTACTTTCATCTCTTAATCTTGCATATTCACTCTTCATTTCAATCTATCATTAGTTTAAATCCTTTTAGCCTGTTTTCTATTCTGGCCCTATAATCCGAAATTCGGGCCGAACTCTGCCTAACACAAAGTTCGGGCCGAATTCGGTCTGGTCCTTCCAAACCGGGCTCAGCCGCTGATGTAAAGTTGATCCAATGGTCCAGATTTGTTCCGACCATTCGAACCCCTAATATTCGAACTGGGTTCTCCCTCTCTCTCTCTCTCTCCTCCATTGCCACCTTCCAAACTTCTCCAAACACTTCCCTTTCAAACCCTAACCCTATTTCTTCCATCCTAGTGCGTATCTCTTCTCCAAAATCAAGGAGAGGGTTTCTTGCACCATTCTCTTCCATCCTTCATCAACTTTTTGAGGTATAATTTTACTATTCTCTCCATCTCAATTTCTTATATTTTTTTCATTATTCATGGCTCCCAAGTTGTTTAATAGAGAAAAGAGGCTTCGAACCGAGGGTGCGTCCTCTTCGAATCCTTCTCATCATGTTGAACAACCCATTGAACAACCTATTCAACAACCCATTCACCCGTTGTTCAATCCACCTCGTCCTATTGACCCTAACACGTACGATGACCGAATATTTGTGTCACTAGACGCTTCCAACGAATGGTTTAGTAATTTTCGATCACGTCCGGTGTATGCGGGTCATCCTATTAACTTTACCATATTTTTACAATACGATTCACTATTCCACGATTTATGTCTTGATGAACTTGTCACTACAAATTTAGTTATCTATCTCAATGCCATTCAAATGTTTTATTGCAATCTTACTCATGATGATACACGTTTATATTTACGTGTTGCTGGCATTAACATTTTCTTTGATGACTTTGACTTGGCCGAATACCTTGAAATTTCGGAGCCCAACTCATGGGAGAAACTTGTCAAAGCTCTCAAGTTTCAATTCTCCGATGGGTCATCCCTATAAAGCTTCAAGGACGATTTGTGTACACCTAACACACGTCCACGCAAGCTTCTTGCCAAATTTCTCAATCCTTATTTCTATGAACTTTATCGCATTGTCTTCAACACTATTTTGCATAAAGCAGGATCTACTGATGAGGTTACATATTTTGAGATCTCTGCCTTGTTTCATCTTCATTTTCATGTTCCATTTAATCTTCTACGTACCATGATGGACTGGATGATTAATGCTAGGAAGAAGCCCAGGGCATTGGTCTATGCTCTCTATCTTCCTATGATTTTTTGTACTTTTCATGTTCCCCTTGATGAGTGTCAGTTCCTCCCTACCCCTGCCATCCTATCTAAGGCAAGACGGCTTCAGGTGGCTGTCGGCTCTCCTGCTGAGTCTGAGCACTCCGATGCTTAGGCTGACGTACCTGCTCTTGGACAGAATGTGCCTCCTCCTCCTGCTACTTTTGAGTCGATTCAGACTATGCTTCGCGATCGGTTCACTTTAGAGGATGATCGTTGGACCCAGCTTGACTACCGTACCACCCTGCAGATGAGTGCCATCAGCAACTCACTGCATGACATTCGGTACTCTATGTCTCGTCATCCTTCCATGCCTATCCTTATGGAGCGGGACCCTGCTCGCGATGGATACCGTATCGATGACCCTTGATTCATACGCTATCTGGATCCGGATGCGGCTTTCGTGAACCCTCGTCGTTCATTCACTGATCCTTCTGATGACGCTGGACCTTTATGAGCTCCGTGATGGATGTGGTCTCCTACTTGCTGCTGCTGCTGAGGATCTTATGTTTATTTTTTCTGCACTATGGATTTCTAGTTTATGTAGTTGATCTTTATTGTATTGGACTTATTTATGTTTTATGACTCTTGAGACACTTGATGAAGTTTTCTTTTGGTGTGCTTGCCAGTTATTTCCATTCTCTCAATAGTTGTGTTTGATAAATGACAAAGGAGGAGAATTATTTGATATTCACATTATCATCATATCATATTGTATTCTGTATCTGTGTTGTTTTTGGAAAAGCTTGTATTTATCAGGATATTACATCGAAGCAATGTGTATGGGGGAGCTATTGCTAGTTCTGCACTGATTGCGGGGGAGCTACTATTTTTTAATGTGTCCAGGTATGAACATTGAATATACAAATATCATTTTGTCAATTATCAATATGGGGGAGATTGTTGACACAAAATCACAGTCAACCAAATATTGATAAAATTGACAATATGATACTTGTCATAATTCAATATGATACATTATGACTGAACTCAGTACAAGACGGAGTACGACTCGTACCTGCAGCGTACTTTGTTTCGAGTCTGTATTTTACATTTTTTTTGAGTCTAGATAAATGTAAACTTAGTTTCACTGAGCAATTTGGGCCTTTACCTATGCCTATACCTTAACCCAAAAGCTCCACCAAACCAAATTAGCCCATAAAGCCCAATGGACCAATTCTGTCTTCTGGAGACAGAGTTCGGGCCGAACTCTGCCTCCACACAGAGTTCGGGCTGAATTCTTTCCCCTAAATTACAGGACCCTAATTTTTAGGGTTTGCTGTATGCCAGTTGTCCAATGGCCAAAAATTTGAATTCTTGACACAGAATTCTGGCCGAATTTTGCCTATCCAGAATACTATAAATAGGCCTTGAATTCTCTCATTTTTCATCATCCAAGCTTCTCTTCTCTTCTCTCAAAAGTCTTACACAAGCCTTACCCTTCTCATCTACTAGCCACAAGCTCCCTAAGCCTCAAAGTGCTCAGTGCTCTTCAGTTAGGAGTTTGTGCAAGAGTTCAAAAAGTTGTTTGGAAAATTTCAAGCATTGCCACTGCGATCTCTGTAAGAAATTGACGTGCTCTTCTGAAGTAAAGGCACGAGATGTAACTACTATTTCATAAATAGTAGATTTAATCCTGAGCCAGAGTTCTCAAGCCTAGACTAGTCCTCCACGAGGGAAACCAGGTTAAAATCGGCTGTGTTTGCGTATGCTTTCTCGCTCTTTATTATTTTCGCATTTACTATGACTATTTACTGTTGGTGAAAGAGTTTAATTTTTAATTGAATATTATTGTCATAAACTCTATTCACCCCCTCTAGAGTTGCCTATTTGTGCTTCATCTCACTCCTCTATAGAGTCTGAGTTCTTTGTACTGTTTGCTAAAACAGATAAAGTAGAATGGCTCCGGGAGCTCATATTTGATCTTTCAGTTGTTAGTTCCCAGATCCCTGCCATTTTGGTATATTACGACAAATAGGCGGCTGCAGCGATGGCATTGAATAATCTCTTCAACGGCAAGAAGGGGACTGTGCGACTGCGACATAGGGTACTGAATGATCGCATCAAAGTGGTACTATTGCAGTGATTGATATTCGGTGTTAATAGAATTCAGCAGATCCACTCACAAAGGGCCTCAAGCGCCCACTAGTCAAGGATACACCAAAGAAGATAGGCCTAAAGAAAATATAATATTATATTTGTATAATCCTACTATTAAAGTTCTATGCTATTAGTTCAAAAGAAAATCTACCAGGCATCTAACTTTTCATTCAAGGGAGGACTTATAACTGGAAGAATATCAGGTAGAGTGGTTAGTCCTTCGAGATATTATTAGAACATTCTCCCTCCCTTTATGGTAGTCTATAATAGTTCTTATAACAGAACTTGTCATGTGATAGGTTGGCTATTAGCCTTAATGAGTTTTTGGGCATCATGGAGGTCCTACGTGCGTGATAGAAAGCACGAGTGGCTCAGCACTACAAAAGAGCTAAGTACTCCATACTACAGTGGGGTGACACCACCAAGAGGTACCTTGGCAAGGGTGAAGCCTCGACTTTGGGCCAAGTCACAGCGACATAGCACTGTATATAGGCAGGTAGCCTAGTGCTAAAGAATGGAGAGTTGTAGGCAGCACTACAAAAAGGCTAGTGACCTCATGCTACTGTGGTATGACACCACCAAGAGGTACCTTGATAGAGTAAAGCCTCAACTTCAAGCCATGTTACAGCCGCGTAGCACCACATAGAAGGACAAAGCTTCACACAAAGTAGTATAGCACTATATAGAGGCCCGTGACCTCATGTTATAGTGGTATGACACCACAAGAGGTAGATCCTCAGCTTTATGCCATGTCATAGCGACATAGCACCATAAGGAAGTGCAAAGCTTTACGTTAAAACTTTTTACATACAAACTCACCTAAGTATATGGATAGAGATCTGGGCTATCTCTTAAGGGTAAACTTGTAGACATCCAAAATACATACACTGAGACTAGGTCAGCACAAGGCCTTTAACGTGCAACCAGATGTACAGTTGATGTCATGATGTGAGTGGAAAGAATAACAACTATGGTACAGAATTCAAGGCTTAGTCCATTCTTTTATCGTAGTATTGTATAACCCATACAGGAAGATTCAAGTCGAAGCGACATCTCTCCTAATATGGGGAAGGCTCAACCATGTATTGTGATATAAGTGGAAGATTATTGGTGTTTTTACTTTCCTTTAGAAACTTTTAGACCCACATTGGAAAACCACCAAAAGTACATATCTTAATATAAAGCTATGATTGTGTTGGAGTATGCACATGGGTTGTAATGGCCCATATGGATTGATTTTTCCAAGGGGTTAAGTTTAAATCACACAAAACAAGCCTTTATTTTGTCACTCTTTAGGTTCCATAGGAGCTAAACCCCATAGGGGCTTAGCGACTCGGACTCGGGCGAAGGGCACGAAGTGACGCTTTGATGGCACACTTTGTACATAGCATGGCGCTCGTGCGCTCCTTTTATGCATGAATTGCACGCACGGTAGCATGCTAAGGAGCTATGTATCATGGAGTTTATGCATCTCAACGTTATGCATCATGGAGTCTACGTGGCTATGCATTTCGGCGGCTATGCGTCTCGACGCTATACATCTTGGTGTTATGCGTCTGGAGCTATGGGCCCCTACACCTATACGCCTATGTACCTACACGCCTATGTATATGAGCATCTAAATGCTAGGCGTATAAGCATGGTTGACTTTAGCGCTGTCAACGTGAGTAGGCAGCGCACATGGCACAGTTGGCGAGCGGCATAGGTGGCCCTATCGACGCATGACACGCTGCTATGTCGGTGGTTGTGTCAGTAGTTAAGACCCAGATTTCGTGGGATTCGATTGCCCAATATGTATGTGCCCATAAGCACTCTTATGCATGCATAGGTGTCAGCCTTCTCTATAATAGAGCCTCGCTTCTTTTTAGAACAAGAAGAAAGAAGAGAAAGAAAAATCGAAGGCCATAAATCCCACTCCAAAAAGGTCTATGCACCTCCAACAAAGCAGCAGAAGTCTATGCGCACATAGAGTGTTTCCTTCTTATTTTGAGTTCCAAGTCAATCCAAGTATGACAAAGAGTGTTCTAGAGGTTCATACTTGAACTTACTGGTTTCTGGGGCAGATCGAGTTTAGGCTGAATCTTGCTTTCAGCATCGGTGACTTATTCACCCCAGCGAGAAGTTTCTCTTTGTATTTTCTTTTCTTTTTTTTCTATCTTATTATAGCATCTGCGAACGTAACGAGAAGAACAATTTTCACTTTGTTGTTGTATTTTACATTTTCTTAATGTCAGTTTTTATCTTTTCTTAGTGCTTCATTGGAGTTAGTTACAGTGCCAACTTTGTGTCTTTTGAAAACTCTACATTTCTTTGTGTTGGCTAGAGTGCAAATTTTGTCTTACGAAAACTCTATGACTTCCTTGGATCTCTCATATTCTTAGATTTCTTCAGGACTAACAATTTTGTACATAAATTCTGTCGTTTTAATAATTAAATTCGAGGTCGAAGTAGGCCACTCAAAACTGTTTTCTAATACTTGAAAGCTATTGTAACCGACGTCATTCCGTAAATCTGATCCTGGAGTTCTTGATCTGACCTGACTATTGAACTTATGGCATCATTTTACCCAAAATGACTTATGACATTCTAAATTTGGAAACTATTATCTTGACACGTTCTTTAGTGCCATATGGGCTCGTATGCTAATTTGATTCGCTCCAAAATGTCCAATTTTTGCCTTGTGTCCAAATTGAATTTTATAGTAGTTATTTTGGGTATCTTACCCATTCAGGAACCATTTGTGATATTTATTTCAACATCAGGAAACATCTGTTCTGATTCTTTTTTTTATGCCACTCCTTTGACGAGTTTGTATCTGAATTTTTGTCAGAACTCCGTCCAACTTCTTGGCAAGTATATGTTGTCATTATTTACTATTTATCTCTTTCTATTTTTCATGATATATTTATGTTACTTTCTTTCTTTCTATATTGTATGTTATATCGTGTATATTCAGAATAGACGGGTGTGATCGACAGTGGACGTCGATTCATCTTTATTAATTTATATTATGCATTCATGACATAGTTGTTGGTAGACTAACCTATATTTGTTGGATATTCTCACATTCCTTATGACTGTGACATGTACTTTGTACTTAACACAAATATAATATCCATGATATGACATGTACCCTTATAGCCGACTGATTAACGATACATATGGCGTGTGTGATGGATGGTACGTAGCGATAGTATTGATATTCCTTTTGATATAGTAGATATGAACTTATCATATCGTGTATACGATACGGATGGTATCGTGGGATAGGGAGGATACTCACTAGTACCCAAATTATTAAAATATACTATATATCCAGAAGCCATAGCTATGGGAGTTATGACCCTATATATATTTGTACATGGCCTCTGACTTTTGACGAACAATATGCACAATCTATAGATGTTTGCAGGTATATTGTGATGCTTGCTAGTCTCGAGCTACGTCGATTGATAATGTATGTCAGCATATGCATGGCCGTTAGCGTCGTACTATACTAGATTCATATTTAACCTACACCGGCCCATGAGTGCGAAAATTATTCCAAAGTGCATTCAGGTAGATCGATGGTTAGTCTCACATTGTAGAATATTTGTATTCTGATCATATTTGGTATGTTGTTTGTATATTTTCCTACGTCTCTCAGAGGATTCGGTTTCCTTCAAGGTTAATCGAGTTGACTTGATTGTATTCTTTCGTTGGATAGTTGGTGATCATATTTTTTTGATCCAAGTATTGGTTCTTAATCGTAGTTATATTTCATCATATATTGTTTTATGATGTTATATACTCTAGTTTTGCAAGCTCTTTTATTCTTCATTATCTTGTTTGAATATGTGTATTATTGTGTGGCTGACTCTAGTTTATATTTTTCATTCTTTAATTTTTTTGCTACGTGGAATGAGATATAGTTTGACAGGTTATATTAGATAGAGATTCTCAACCTTGGATAGTGTATATGTATTCGAGTTTGATTGGTATCCACTTGAAACTTAGGAGATCATTGCCACGTATCCTAGTCCTATATATTTTGGGAGTGGGACTTGACAGATATCAATCAAAACTTCACGAATACACCATGATACAATAAAAACTATACTAACTATGAAATGCAATATTAAAACAAGGAATAACAAGTATTAAAGTACATATGCATCAAAAAAAGTATTAAAATACATATAAACTATAATATTGGTACAAATATCGTATGTCGAGATATGGGGTTTATATGTTTAGTCATCTTAGTCAAGTTTTCATTATAAGTAAATGAAGCAAATATAAAATATGGATACTTGATCTGATGTAAAAAAAAATTATTTTTTAGCATCAAATTAATAGAAATACTAAATTTATTTAATCAATCTAAAAAATGATAAATTTTACTAATAAATCCTAAAAAATTATAAACAAATAGTCCTAAAATGCACAAAAAGTAATACGATCATAACTGTGAGGTTAATCTACCAAATTACTATGCATTATTGTTCTTATAGAAGTTTAGTAGTGAACTAAAAATTAAATTGCAATCGTGCCAAACTGATACAATTTTGTATTATGAGTTTTTTAGTTTTTAATTAAGATACTATGAGTTAGGAAGTGAATATTTAAGGACACAAATGAGATGTAACATTTGGTTGCCTCCTCTTGGAAACAATGAACGAATATAGAAAGTTAAATTTGACTTCATTGGACTTTGATTAAAACCACTCTAGTCCTTACGTACTGACTTTGTAAAGAGTTATTCCGACATGGACTTCATGATCACCTAATGGATGGTGATGTTGTTCAAGAAAATTTTCTTAGATAGTCGACTATAGGGCCTTTGGGCGTCGCCTACTTCTTCTACACATTACACTCTCTCTTGACTATTTTGAATATTGCATACTCTCTAATAGTTTCCAAAAATAATCAAAAAAAATAACTTTTGTCCCACTTATTAATAAAATTTTGTACTTTAATTTTATTTTTTTACTTTTTAACTTATATTCCACTTTTTGTTATGAAAATATTTGTTTTGTCACAAAAAATAGTCGTTAAATATTTTTTATGACAAAAAGTGGAATGTAACTCTAGTAAACACAAAATATGGGATGTAAGTACAAATTTCTATCAATAAGTGGGAAGAAAGTTAAAAATTCCCAAAAAATAGCCTAAGTAAGCCGTCAACCATTTTTCAATTTTATTATAATTTTTTAAATTTTAAAGTATATGATGTAATCATTTTTCCACCATAGAACAAACAACCTAATATTCCGACCGAATATATATATATATATATATATATATATATATATATATATATATATATATATATATATATATATATATATATTCCGACCGAATATATATATTTCGACCGAATATATATATTATTAAGTGGACTGACTCTAGTTTATTTATTAAGTGGTCGGCTTCTAATTTTCTCAATTTTAATATCTTTGTAAATTTATTAAAATAGTATTATGGTTTTGTATGATATAAGTAATGAAATAATTATAGTCAGTATTATAAATTACTTAACTAAGTGTTGGGACGAGATACAATCCAACGCTATAACAAATCAACTTGATAAATTAGCTATTTAATTATAGTTTATTAACTAGCTAAATAATTAATAAAATATATAGTAATTTTATTTATTAATATAGGAAGTAATTAATATTCATAAATAATTAATACATATCTAGATAACTAATTAGCTTTTGTTATCCTTATAATTTAAAATTAAAATTTTCACCACCTTCATATTTATCATCCAAACACGAAAATATTAGTTTACCCATTTCCACAATAAAAAATATGAGGTACCAAACATTGAAAATTAGTTTCAGATAACAAGAACTAACATAAAACTAAAAATAATACGCATTTCACTTTTAATAGAGAAGAAGTCACACACTTCTAGCCCTTTATGGAACTCCCCATCCAATTATAGAATCTATTTTTAGTATCATTAAGTGTTAGTAACTAAATTCCTATTCAACTTAATGGAGTAATCTACTACATACACACCCAGATAATCCAATGCATTAGCTGATGCTTTAGTACATTTTTCACTAACTTTGTGTATTGGTTGAGTTTGGCAATTTTATAAGCCTCTTTCCCATTGTATCAAAGACTAGCTCTTTACTGAGTCCGGTATGCTCAATTCTCCTTTAAATGAATAGATGTTAATTATCACAAAAAATTTAAAGGTAAATGATAAAAAAAAAAACTTCCTAGATTGGTCATTTTTGCGAAAAAAGATCCCATGCTTTTAAATTTCCCACTAGTTATTTTTTTTGTTACAAAAAAACCCCAAATGACAATTTTACCCCTCCCCCCTCCTTCCTCGGCCGCTGGGCGAGGGGCTGGGTGGCCGACGATGCCACGGGAAGGGCCGCTGGGGCCGGGGCGAGGGCGGGGGAGGGCCGTGGGGGGCCGACGATTGCGGGGGAGGGCCGTGCGGGACCGGCGAGGTCGGGGGGAGGCTCGCGGGGAACGGGCGGGGCTGGCAGCTAGCTGCCGAGGGGAGGGCCGATGGGGGGAGGGCGGGGGGGGGGGCGAGATCGGGGTGGAGGCTCGCGGGGGACGGGCGGGGCTGGGGGCTTACCGCCGGAGGGAGGGCCGGTGGGGGGAGGGCAGAGGGGTCGGGCGGGGGGGAGGGCAGGAGGGACAGGGCCGGCAAGGGGATGGCAGGGGGTCGGGTGGGGCGGGAGGGTCGCCGCTGCCACCGGAAGGGAGAGGGGGGCAGGGGCATTTTCGGGATTATAAATTTTAATTTTGACTAGAGGGACCTTATTGAGCGAATTTGTAATCTAAGGAGGGGCAAATTGCTAAAATTGACTAATAGGTCTTAATTTGCAAAAGTCGAGTATCTAACGAGGATTTTTTTTGTCATTTACCCAAAATTTAAATTATCTAATTAATTTTTTATTTAGTTAAGTATTTTATTAACTATGTATCACTATTTTAAAACTAAATAACTTTTATTACTTAATTAAACCTTATTAAATATTCAATAGTACATAAAATAGGACCACCCCATAATTATGTTTTCAAGCTCCCTTCCTTTCCATCCTCCTTTCTAACCTATGAGTATTGTGAAACACCCCCTAACACTGCACACCACTCACACACATAAGCCTCTCTCTTTCCCCTAACACTGTACACACTCATACACATACACCTCTCTCTCCCTCTCTCCCTCTCTCTAACACACTATATACTCTCTTTCTAGAATTGAATTCACCCACACCAACATCGTTGTAATCATCATCAGCAGACCCTTTACCCTCCCTCTTCGATGGCCGACAAGCTTCCGCGACCACCTGAGCACTTCCTGCGAGTCCTCGAAGCAACCCTACCGATCGGTACATGAAACCACCCCTATTTTCCCAAATAATGCACCCCCTCCTTGGTGTAGTCCGGTTAAACCAACAATCCTCGTCACCTTGCTCCAACTCCAAAATACGCATATTAGTATATCTCATGTGTCCGAGTTGACGGATACGAGAATTGTCGACCAAGCGTGAAGAATTAACCTGCATTTTTTTATTTTTTTCAACCGTGCTGACACATAGTCATAACTTTTTGTGTGGACATCGGATCATAAAAAAACCTGCAACATTGGATTCACAACATCGGATTACCCTTGTGAGGGTATTTTTTTATCCAATATCGCCCATGAAATGCCAAGTTTTTATGATTTACAATGGATAGCTCGATTTATAAATCTGAAAGTAGCAGTGAGTTTGTGGGTATTTTTTGACATATCACTTATTCAATTTGGACACGTTCTAACTTTTCTCATTATTTGTGTCCTTGTAGGGCTCGGGATTGGTCTGGTTTGGCACAAGAGGTGAATTTCTTCCATTATGCTTTTTAGACCCCCTGCATATTGCACAAAGATTATATATAATATTCCAAACACGTGGATACCCTTGACTCATGATTCAGCTATCATTTTTAACGTATATTGGTTTTTTGCAACCTTTTGTGTCACGAGCATGCCTAATAGATCAAATATCGTACCAATTATTTTCAGTTAGTATTATATCATTTTTAGCAGGGGCGAACACAGGAATTCAAGAGAGGGGGGTCGGTCTTAAACATAAAGAGTGTAAAATAAAATCACATTCTAAAAAATACAAGATAATTTTCAAAACACATACATGTGTTCATTGAATAATGTCATACAAAACACAAGATAAGTAATCTCAGATTACAACAACTAATTTCAGATTATAATACTCCTCTGCGATTGCACATCTTTTGAAATCGTTGAATAATGTCTTCATTGCTTACAGTCCCAGACATGTCTTTCTCAATATAAGCAATCAAATAGTCATTCATAAACTCATCTCCAAGTCGATTGCGTAGCTGAGTCTTGATAATTTTCATAGCTGAAAATACTCTCTCGACAGTTGCTGTTGCGACGGGTAAGATCAATGCCAACTTCATAAGAAGAAATACCAATGAATATTATCGATGCCTCTTGGTTTAAACCATTTTTCTAGCAAATCCACTAATACCTATAACATCAGAAAACTGCTCGCTGGTACGGACGTCCTCAATATAGTTTGAAAGTTGATAGCCAAGCCATGAAATATCATCTTCATCAAAATCAGAGGGGTAAAACTTAGCAAATCGTATTAACTTATACATATCAAATGCAGAGAAAGAATCGGATGGATCAAGACATGACATACACAACAACAACTCTGTATTCACCTCGGTAAATCGATTATTCAACTCTTGAAGTTGTAAATCTATAACGGAGTAGAATAATTCAACACGATAATAGTGAAGATTTGTCCATTCTTCAACATTACGACATGATCTTCCATGAACTTCAAACTTGGCTTCCATGTTTGGGATTCTGATTCCATATTTTGTACAAAATAACGATACTTCATTCAACAATGATTCCCATCCACCATCTCTCATTCTTTGGAGTATTTTTTTTGTTATTTTCACAATATTCATAGCATTAACAATGTCTTGATCTTTTCTTTGTAATGCTTGTGACAAGTCATTAGTAATTTCCAATATCATTTTCATTAAGTGTAAGCAGAAGACAAATTAAAAAGATTGAATTCTCTCACATAGATCATCTGCTTGAATTCTGTGAGCTACCACATGTGCATCTTCTCCTATAACCAAGAGCACATCGATCACTGAGAAAAATAAGTTAATCAAACTCATTATTGTGCCAAAATGTGAACCCCAACAAGTATCGTCCGGTCGTTGCAATGTTATTTCTTGATTCAAACCTCTCTCCGTCAATATTTCACCATCCCCAATTCTTTGAATAAGCTTTTCAAATTGTTTCTCTCGAATAAGATCTCTCCGTTTGCAGGAAGCTCCAACAATATTTGACAAAAGTGCTACAATATCAAAGAATACACCAATCTTTGTATGATTTTTAGCAACAGCTACAAGTATTAGTTGTAATTGATGAGCAAAACAATAAATATAATGGGCAGCTGGATTCTCCATCATAAACAAAGCTTTAAGACCATGGAACTCACCTCGCATATTGCTCGCTCCATCATAACCTTGTCCACGAATACTTGATAAACTCAGTCCATGATAAGAAAATAGGGCCTCGATAGCTTTCTTAAGTGATAAGACAGTAGTATCGCTGACATGTACAATACCAAAAAAATGCTCAACTGTGTATCCTCTGTCATCCACAAAACATAAAGCAACCGTCACTTGTTCTTTCACAGAGATATCTCGTGCCTCGTCAACTAGAACAGCAAACAAGCCATCACCAACCTCTCTAATGATTGCATTTGTAGTCTCACTTGCAATGACACTAACAATATCTTTTTGGATTCTAGGTGATGTCAATTTATGATTTTCGGGAGCATTCTTCAATACAATATTGTTGATTTCTTCATTATGGTTGGCAAGAAAGCTTAGGAGTTCAAGAAAGTTACCCTGATTTTTCGAATTCTCATATTCATCATGACCACGAAAAGCCAAACCTTGACTCGAAAGAAACCTAATGCAATCAATAGAGGCAGTCAACCGAATGCAATAATCTGCTTGAATTTGTTGGGATTGATTAGACCAGCAAACTTCTATATGTTGTCGTTGAAGTAATAGATTACTGCAAGCCCTTGAACATTGATTATGAGTACTATTATGGGCTCCAACATGAATACTGAACCGGCTCTTCTTCTTCCAATTTCTAAATCCCTCTCCAACAAATGCATCACCACCGCCTTGGTGTCCGTAGTTGGGCTTGAATAGATAACAAACCAAACAATAGGCATCATCTTTTGATATGCTGTATTCCAACCAATCATACTCTCAAAACCAAGCACCAACGAAATTGCGATCGACTCCAAAAAATATTGTTCCCAAAAAATGATGATTTATGGGTTGACATGGTCCTTTTTGTAGATACCACCGTCGGACATTCTCCCTGTCATTAATGTCATACTCATGGATATTCTTTCTTAATCTAGGATCGGCAGGGAGCTCTTTCAAGTCTATAATACGAGTGGCCAGAGGGAGAATGGGATTAGGAGTGGAGTGATGAACGTCTTGTTGATTTCTAGAAGACGTACTCTCATTTGCAGACTTTGGCATTGACACCTTAGAAAAAAAATCTTTGTATCCTGATCCTGGAGTAAATAAAAGAGAAGCTAGCTGAAAATCAATAACCTAATTTCTAAATACACTAACCTAATTCATAATTCTGAAATCCTAAAATCAATAACCTAATTTCAATAATATGCCTCTATAAAAAACCCTAAAAAATAATTTTTAAATCAAGATAATTAGAAATTAGTCAATCTTGTACACAAACTGCAATGATGGACATAGGTGATAGGACCAAAGGGCGTGGTTAGTGTACCAGGACGAGCGTCACAAATATATATGGTGCTTCTTTTGAATTATGGTAAAACACGTAGGATTTAACTCAAAATTTCTCTAATTTTAATAATATAGCAACCAAGATAAACGTTTGTTTGTTTTTTAACATGACATAATGTTGGCATAAAAAATGAATTGCCTTATACATAGGAGGAATAAAAAAAATAATATTGAAAATGTGGGAGGAAATTAAGAAAAACTGGATAATTTTCTTCTTCTATGTAATAGTCTAATAGATAATAAAAACATAGTGACAACTAATTATCAACATATTTTAACCTAATCGTCCAGAAGTAGCAAGCATTTTGAGCACTGATTTTTGCCCTCATTTTTGCTAAAACTTATCCTGAATTTTTGCTAAAACTTACCATCATATTTTAAACTAATCGTCCAGAAGTGGCAACATATTTCAACATATTTTCTTACCCTAATTTTTGCTAAAACTTAAAAATACTTAGTTTAGGAATTTTAATTTGAGAGAGAAAGATAGTAAGAGAGAGATGAAGAGAGAGGGGAGAGAGTAGATGTACCTCTTCTTCTTCTTCTTCTTCTTCTAACGTTGGCTGTTGCTTTTTCTTTTTCTTCTTCTTCTTTTTTTTTCTTCTTACTCTCCTTCTTGACCCTGTACTTCTTCTTGACCTCTTCTTCTTTTTCTTCTTCTTACTATTTTTTTCTTTTTTTCTTCTTACTCTTCTTCTAACGTTGGCTACGGGAGTCTGGAGATGTACCGCTGGAAGTATAAAAAAAATTGCAAGAAGTCAGTGGGGTCACGTGACCCCACTTGACCCTGGGTGGGTCCGCCCCTAATTTTTAGTATATCTATGTTGTTAACATATTAATCGATACCGAGTGTCTAAGCCAGACTCGAGCGCAAATCAATTGGTTGGTGTCAATTAGTATCAATGCTTGTGCAAATAGTAAATGTACTTGCAGAGCCGTGCTTATCTATACCATGTAGTTTTATGTATCCTATGGTATGATCAGAGCCCAGGACATATTATCTCCTAGCATTCATGATTGGCACACATCCGAATCTGACATACCATTGGAATGATAGTAATTGTAGAAAATAATAGTTGGGATGAATTTTATTGATGGACTACTTCACTACTTATAGGGAGTCTAGCTCCTCTATATACTTCAAATTCCGATGTGGGACTAAAAGTCCCTTATTGATTCTCAACACTCCCCCTCAAGATGGGCGATAGATATTAATCATCCCCATCTTGTTACATAGCTTTGACAGACTCAATGAACTAAGACCCTTAGTCAGACAGTCTGCCACTTGTTCTTCTGAGCGAACATAGTCAATCTTCAGTATCCATTGTTCCAGCTTTTCCTTGATGAAGAATCGATCGATCTCGATGTGCTTCGTTCTGTCGTACTGAACCGGATTGTTCGCTATACTTATCGCAGCTTGACTATCGCTCCGAAGGTGCAATGGTGTCCCCTTGTCTAGCTTCAACTCTGTCAGTAGCGCCTTTACCCATAGCAATTCTGATACTCCTAGAGCCATTGCTCTGTATTCTGCTTCAGCTGTCGACCGTGCTACCACTGACTGTTTCTTGCTTCTCCATGAAACCAGGTTTCCTCCTACAAAAACACAGTACCCTGTGGTAGACCTTCTGTCGTCTATGCAGCTTGCCCAGTCTGCATCGCAGTATCCCTCAACATCTGTGCATCTATTCTTCTTGAACCATAGTCCTTTTCCCGGCGTCCCTTTCAGATATCTTAGGATCTGAAATACTGCATCCATATGACCCGTTCTTGGATCATGCATATAGCGGCTTACAACACTTACTGCAAATGAGATATCAGGGCGAGTATGCCCTAGATAAATCAGTCTGCCTACTAGCCTTTGATACCTTTCGCGATCAACAGGCTCTCCTGCTTCTGCTCCCATCTTGCACTTCTGGTCAATTGGAGTGACTGCTGCTCGGCATCCCAGCATTCCTGTCTCCTTCAGCAGATCTAGTGCATATTTCCTTTGTGAGAGAACAATTCCTTGTTCACCATTACACACCTCGATACCCAAAAAGTATCTCATCTCCCCCAGGTCCTTCACCTCAAACTCTTTGGCGAGTTTCGTCTTCAGCTTAGTGATCTCATCAGCATCATCACCTATGATTACTATATCATCCACATATACAGCAAGTATAGTTATGTGGCCTCTTGCATGCTGGAGGAAGACCGTGTGATCTACATTTGTCTGATGGTACCCCATGCCAGTGACAGCCTTTCTGAATCTGTCAAACCAGGCTCGAGGAGATTGCTTCAGCCCGTACAGCGACTTTTTCAGTTTGCATACTTTTTCATGTGACGTTCCTTCACCTGAATTTGACACAGAGTAGCACCCTGGAGGAGTCTCCATGTAAACTTCTTCTTGTAGGTCTCCATGAAGAAATACGTTCTTTACGTCTAACTGGTGTAGCTTCCACCCATAGTTTGCTGCAATGGAGACCAGTGTTCTTACGGTACTCATCTTCGCTACTGGGGCAAAAGTCTCATCATAATCGATACCATATGTCTGGGTATAGCCTTTTGCAACCAGTCTCGCCTTGTATCGTTCAACTTTTCCTTCTGGTGTCTCCTTCACTGTGTAAACCCATTTGCATCCCACAGCTTTCTTCCCTTCAGGTAATGGCACCAGCTCCTATGTCTTATTTTTCTCCAGTGCCCCAAGTTCTTCCATTATTGCGGCTTTCCATCTTGGGTCCTTCTTTGCTTCCTGCCAATTCTTAGGTAAAGAAGTGGAGTCTAACGAAGTGAGGAATGTTTGATAAGTCGGAGAAATATTAGAATAAGATAGGTAGTTGGCGATATCATGTTCATAATCTTTATAACGAATAGGAGCCTTTCTCGCATTAATGCGAGAAGACCTCCTTAAGGGAGCAATGGGTGGTGGAGAAAGCATACCATCCGAATCGGAGAGATCCGCTTCCGAATCCGAGCGATCCGGTGCGGGAGTAACATCTTCAGGAGTCGGGGCAGGAGTAGACGAGGGACTTGGCACTATAGGCACAGGGTACGACGCAGTACTGGACCTCTGCTGTCTTCTTCTGTAAACTTGGAGCTCCTTTTCCCTTGTCTGCTTCTCCCCCTGCGTAATGTACGTATTGTCTTCTTCATCCTCCGTATCAGTATCAGTGATGTTGTCTCCCCCTTTCTGCCAGTCTGTCACGATAGGACAAGGTACCGATCCGACAACGACGTTTGGGCGTACTACTTCCCCCTCACGTCTAACACCCACTGTGTGAGACGTGTTCCCAAACGCAGAACCTTCGTCCGAACCATAATAAGGTTCCAGCTCTCTGAATGTAACGTCCATGCTTACAAACAGCTTCCGTTCAACCGGGCTCCAGCATACGTAACCCTTCTGTGTCCCGGTGTACCCAACAAAGATACACTTAAGTGCTCGAGGATCCAGCTTACCAATACCAGGCCTGTTATCATGGACGAAGCATACACAACCAAATACTTTCGGAGGAACGGTGTACGCAGTTGTCCCCGTGAGCATTTCCAAAGGCATTTTCCAGTCCAGTAATTGAGAGGGCATCCTGTTGATGAGATAAGAGGCTGTCAAGACAGCCTGCCCCCACAAAAATTTAGGAACATTCATAGCCAGCATCATTGTCCGAGCCACCTCCAGCAGGTGCCTATTCTTTCGCTCGGCAACACCATTTTGAGCCGGTGTATAAGCACAAGAGGTTTGATGCAGTATACCATGAGAGGATAAATACGCAGCAAACCTCTTATGGGTATATTCCGTCCCATTATCCGACCGGAAACACTTAACACGAGCATTATACTGTGTCCGTACCCGTTGATGGAAGCTTTGAAATGCCTCGAAAACATCACTTTTATTCTTCAGCAGGTAGACCCACGTTACGCGGGTAGAGCAGTCAATAAAAGTAACAAACCATCTATAACCGTTAACACCGTTTGTAGGACAAGGGCCCCATACATCGGAATGAATCATATCAAAAGTAGCAGAACATCGATGCCCAGAATGCACATAGGAGCTTCTGGTATGTTTCCCCAACTCACAAGAATCACAAACTAACAACTCTTTATTTGCTTTTTGATATAATGACGGATACAGTCGACCAATAATGGGAAAAGAAGAATGTCCTACACGCTGATGTTGGAGGAGCAGCTCGGCTTCGACACTTCGACTTCGGACTTTCGGTTGGGCGTCTGCAACCAAAGATGCCAGTGCTCTATCCAGACCGTTCCTGTCCAAGTACCATAGACCCTTATGCCATGTGCCAGTGCCTAGTCGTCTCCCCGTTCCCTTCTCCTGAAAAGTTACCTTAGGAATATCAAAGGAAATAATACAGTTTAGATCAAGGATAATAGCGCTAATGGAAATAAGATTGACAGGAAAGGAAGGAGCATGTAAGACATTAGATAGAGTGATGGAAGGAGTGCAATCAATAGTGCCTTTACCCGTAATCGGCCTGTAGGTACCATCAGCAGTCTGAATGCTTTCTGGCGGCATTAGAGGAGAGTATTCCCAGAACTCTCCTCGGGACCCCGTGACATGGCAAGATGCCCCAGAGTCCATAATCCAAGCTGGCTGAGAGACAGATGCAAGAGCACGCGGAGGTATACCGACACTGATTTGGGAGAAGTAAGTGCAGTAATCTCCTGTAGCGGACGGCGCCCCAGGAATGACTTATCTTTCACCAGAACCAAGCTTTGAGCCACGCATCTTCTCGAGAACGTCCCTCTCAAATGGAGTGATGTCCGCCAGCTGATCGTCCCCACCTTCATCCGCCAGATGCGCCTTATTGCCTCCAGAGTAAGTGCCCCTTCCACCACCGTAGCTGCCTCGACCACCTCGTCGTCCACCGCGACCACGACTCCGACCATTCGAGGGAGTCCGTGTCGGTTTTGGGCAAAAGCGGATGTAATACCCTGTGTCACCACAGTTGTGGCAAACGCCTCCAGTAGAAGGAGGCTGTGTGAAAGTGGCAAAAGCAGATGTGTCAACTCCGGCCTGCACCCCCTGGGAGATACCTTTGGTAGGCATCAGCTTCAACCGTGCTTCTTCTTGTGCCATGACAGCTATGGCGTCCTCTAATGTCGACAGCGTCGGTTGTGCGAGAAGGACATTCCGCCGTTGCTCAAACGCTGGGTTGAGCCCCTTCAAAAACTTCATCATCCGTTGCCGCGAAATATAATCCAGAAATTTTTGGAAATATTTGGCAAAAGTCGGTTCAACCTGAGCATCCTCCATGCCAAGAGGATCATAATGGTCAAGATCAGACCAGTACTTCTTCAACAAGGCAGCGTACTCAGAGATGGTACGATCGTCTTGGATTACCCTATCGAGCTCATCCTGTAGTTGGAAGACTCGTATGGGGTTACCCGAACCGGAGTACATGTCCTTCAACGTTCTCCAGATATCAGCAGCTCCCTCCATTGCTTCAACGTTACCCGACACTTGGTCGGTCAAAGAGGCTGTCAACCAACCAGCCACGACATTGTTGACAATGTACCATACAGCAAACTCCTTCGAGGAGTGATCGACATGGGCCGTAGTGTGGCCATCAACATAACCAACCAAGCCACGTCCCTTCAGCGTCCGCATCGCCTGCCGCGACCATTTCAAGTAGTTGGTCGTGCCTTCCAACTTCGTCTCCAGCTTGTCCAACTTCTCCATTTTGTACGGTGACGGATCCACATCAGTATGGGTCATGCGTGGGGTCGTCTCCGGTAATCTCTTGGTCAGGAGATCCTCGACCAGGGCCTTCATTTCTTCTGCTGTCAACTTTTCATAGATGGAATCCATGACTTCTGCAACTGCAATCAGTGAGGTGTTGTTGTTTCCGGAGTCGTCTTCTTTGGAGTCGTCTTCGTCTTAGTCAGCTACCGGGGGGAAACAACAAAACGAGATCTCTCACTGATATGTCGTAGTTTATACGACCAACTAGAACCGCGTCATGATAACGCGTTCGGACGGCTCAAGGATAACCAACGTAGTTGTGCCTCCTTGCATGAGACAAACCAGAGGTATACCAGCCGTGCAGAAACGATTGTAAAGACAACGTTTCTGAGATACGAAGATATAAAGAGATTTCGTATTCGTAGCAGAGCTTCTAAAAAGAAGGTACTAATTCTCGAAGGCAACTACAGAGATCTTCTAAAGAGACGGAACTCTGATTCTCGAGGCAACTACAGAGATCTTCTAAAGAGAAGAAATCTGTTTTTTTTTTTTTGGAAACAGCAAAAAGAAAACCCTAAAAAGGGTGCTGTAGCAGCAGTAAAGGGGCGGGGGGCGGCGCTAGAGGAGGGAAAGGGGGCCGGCGGGTCAGCGGGAGGGGGGGCGGGTCAGCGGGTGGGGGGGAAAGGGGGGTCGGGGGGAAAAGGGGGCTGCTCCAGGAGGGGGGGAAAGGGGGGTCGGGGGGGGGGGGCTGCTCCGGGAGGGGGCGAAATTTTTTTTTTTTTGTGTGGAGAGAGAGAGAGAGTTATGGATCTGATACCATGTAGAAAATAATAGTTGGGATGAATTTTATTGATGGACTACTTCACTACTTATAGGGAGTCTAGCTCCTCTACATACTACAAATTCCGATGTGGGACTAAAAGTCCCTTATTGATTCTCAACAGTAATATTAGGTCTTTCTGATAGATGTTAGGTTTAAACTGGACGTGTCATGGATACGACTTATATGATCCCACTGGGTAGAAGGACAATTACTAGGCGTTTGGACTACTACGCATATATTTACCTAGGGACTTCGTATCTAATGATACCAAATATACTACTTACTAGGAGACTTTATTTTTGGAGCTACGGATTATTATACTCTCCATGAGACTCTGTATCTAGATCTACAAAGAGATTTACTATATATGGAAGCCCACACGTGCGAACATTTTCCTCCGGGGGCGGCCTTGGCCAAGGGCAGGTCGGATGACGGACCAGGGCCCCCTGACGGAAGGGGGCACCAACATGGAACTGTCCATAACAGAACTAGTATGTATCATGTGCCTCTTTTTAACAAAAAGCATTATGGTGCAGTAGTTATAATGCTAAACTTATATTTAAGAGTCCTTGGTTCAAATCTTGACTACAATTTTTTTTGTTTTATTTATACTTTTTTACATTATGTATGAGGGCCCATTTTGGAAGTTTTGCCTCGGGCCCCCAATAGCTCAGGGCAGGCCCTGTTTTCCTCAACTTGTATTTCACTTAGCTATTCACTCTTGGTTGTACCTCGTGATCTCGTAGAGTGTTTTATAGTTGTATTTTATTTTATTTTACTTTTGGCATATTATTATATATCTTACTACGTCCTTATGGGGACTTGGTTCTCTTCCAAGAATAAGCGATGATATCTACTCGAAGGAGTACGGTCCAAGAGTATATTCAAGAACTGTCTTGATCAAGGACGTTGAAGATATCCAAAGGAATAGCCCATATCAATGGTAGATTATGATCGTTTGATCTTATCTAGATAGCAGGTACACGAATATATTGGTCATTTTTCTATACCATGATTTTATTTGAGCACTTTTATTAACCGATTTGTTTTTGTTAGACTTGTATTATATATGTTTGATATTTTCACTATTGTCTTTTATTCCAACATTCATACTACAGTTGTGTTTGTTTTTCTGTGTGATTTTTGTTCTTGATTTATCTGTGGATGAGATTAGTTACTTGCCTGATATATTATAGCTATGGACTGGAGTTCAGTTTTATACAGTATAGTATGCTCCAAGTAGTCTAATAGGTTTAGATCCATATGTCCTCGTATTTGTTGCCCAGTGCTACATAGCCTTGTTTTGCGTATTTTGGGTCTTAGTGTGACAACTTACACCCATCTAAATCGATCCTAAATATAAGTGACAAAATATGTATTAAAGCTTCAAAACATTTAAAGTATTTAGAGTATCTATTTAAGAAAAAATTATTTCGATAATTTGGTTAGGAATTTAGCTAAATTATAAGGACATAATTATTTAAATCAAAAATAAATTTAGTTCACTATGTTGTTGAAATAAGGTAATTATGTGCATTCCTTAAAAGCAAAAACAACATAAAATTTACATATTTACTCCATTGATATCTTTAAAAGCAAAATCGAGAAGGTGTAGCTATAAAATTTTGAGACAAAAAGGTTTGTAAAGTGTACCGATAACAAGTTAAGTAGATATACAACAAGTTAAGAACCGAGATAACAAGTCACTTATGATGATAACAAGTTAGGCACCAATATCACAATTTTGATACAAATATCACAAGCTACCTAACATGTATTGCTGGTACCTTGAAAAAATGTTAAGGCCAAAATGGTCAATAATTTAAACGATGTTGAATCGTACAATTGAGGTCGCGACAGACTCATCGGTCTAAAATGATTTCATAGAAGGAACAAACCACGTTCGAAGCTCAGTGGTAAAAAGCACATACGAAAACAGATTGCACATAAACTAAGGCATAAAAAAGTAGACCAAAATTTGAGCAAGCGAAAGTGAAATAATTTATAAAATAAAACAAAATAGAAGAAATTTCAAAATTATGCGTGTAAACTGTCTCGAAAATAAAGTACGGAAGCACATTTAATGTCAAAAACAAATGTGGCACCCAAATCGAGGAGAAAACAATTAATCGTTGGCCCAAGGGCCCACATGACAATCACTACGCATGGGGTTTTCTTAATAGATAAACACAATAAATACACATAGTTTTAAATAACCATTATTACTTTTGTAGAGGTAAAATAAGAATGGTGGTAAATGTGAGCTACTGGATTTCGAAACGTG
>JANAVB010002840.1:0-40325 GCA_029216955.1 Iris pallida
TCTAGGGATTCATGAAATTAGATTTTCAAAATATGAAAATAAATCTCTAAGAGGCATTTCATCGAACACCAAGCCTACACTAGTGATACGTGTTCGATACGGACACTAAACCTAATGCAAATGACACGAAATTTCTGCTGTAGCTAGGGGACACCTATACCTAAGCTATCATGCACTAAAATCAGGATTAAAGCATAATTTGAGGGTTTTACCTATGAGTGTCAATCCTCCAAGAATGCCCTAAATAAAAGGATTCCAAATAGCAACTCCCAGCTCCATGTCATGACCCGCACCACTGTGAGGGTACGAGTACGTAACAGCGCCCAGCCTACGCCGCAGTGTCGGCGGTAGAACGTTGTTCTCGGTCATGAACTATAACTAACACAATATAGAATATCTCCAACTGGAGCCTAATCACAGAAGGTACAACTCAATCAATTCTAGAGATAGAATATGGCACGATGAATTAGATAAGAAACTCCTCAACTGAGGCACAATATAATGAAATAACATAAGTTAACAACTACTAGTCTCAACACCTCAAATTATACAACTCTGAAAATAAGAACAACAACTAACATGAAAAAGAGACAATCTAGACTATCTAAACTATGCAATGGTATCATCCTCAGCAGCTGCCTGAACCTCCCATGGGTCCAGGTTGCGAGTGTCATCTAGGCAAGCTCCAAAGTAAGGGGTGCAGGGTTCCTCATCATCCTCTGTAAAAATTTCAACAGGTCCAGTCAGGACGGGAGCGAGCACAGTACATCTCAACAGATCATAGCAGGTTAGAATATAATCATGCAGTAAGTAAGATACATGAACTGAAGAAAGTACAGAATGTAAACAGAGAGAGAACTGTAATAGAAATATATACTATAAGTAGAGAGCTACCAGTGACTAGTGATTTAGAGTACAAAGTCGACATGTAAACGGCTTGATTTGCACATGGCTATACTAAAGAGGCGTACATGGCTATTCTACTTTGAAATTGTTCACATGACTATTTAAACTCCCCCAATACATAAGGATCCAGCTAGGTTATGTTATGATTCCTGGCAAAGGCCCACAAGGGATGATACATAGAGGGCCCATAAATGGGTGATCTGGAAATGCCCATAAATGGTGATTCAAAGAAGACTCTGTGATCGTGAGAGTACATGTCATAAGTGATCAATGAACCGTGAAGCATAGTGATACACCATGTAAGTAAAACGCACAGAACATGTAGTATCCGATGCTCCTAGGGGGATAACATCTCAAGAAAGGATCCATATAGTACTAATCCGTGTGACCCACGTGACAGTATCAAGTAAAGTAATTTAAAGCAGGAAAATAATTCTAAACAGGATATGAAATGATCAGAGAATGTACTCGCCTGGTATCTGAATGTCTGAAGTAAATGTATTGTCCGAGATGAGGTACCTGACTCCTATTTAGAGAAACACAAGTCAAGCTGTATACAGGGGATGATAATTGAAATCTATAATGCACTGTATGTTGTCTAGGTCAAACCAGGCTAAAGTCAACACTTGGTCAACTCCAGTCAACTATACTAGTCAAACTAGGTCAAGCCTAAGCCAAATAAGTCTAATAAGTCAATAGCCTAACCAAGCCTAGGCTAGCACTCTATCAATACCAAGGCTATACAAGCCAACTGCATACCTATACTGGCATTCAAACCACACATACAAGCAATGAGCCATAGGCTATGTTCCCTGTATATAGGCTATAAGCCATAGCTATATCATACATAGACTATTCCACACATTCACACATATCAATTATATCTAACTAAATATATTTAACACACATTCATATAATTATAGGCTATATGTTAACATCACATATAGGCTCTACTTATAGACACATACTAACTCATATAGGCTCACTCATACAAATACATATATGGCACTTACACACACACACAGCTAACACACACACATACACACATATGGGCATATATGATACATGTAAATAGGCTAATGGCTATCCATGTATGGACCAATATGTGACTGGATTGGGAGTTAACACATAGGCAATGTAGGGCTAAACAGGGCTGAATGTGTACTGTCCTATTGGACTGATACATGGGGTTAATTGGGTAAGTATGGGACTTGTTTTAGACTGAAACAAGGGACTGTTAAGGGGACATAAAGGACTGAGTTTAGACAGGCTATGGGGGTATATATGGACTGGTAAGTGGGGTTTTAAGGGGCTAATGTAGGGTGAACCAAGACTGCATTGGGACTTCTAATAGATTGTTTAGGACTGTGACAGTGTAAGGATCCAATTCTCAGGTTGGTCTTCAGAAATTGGAATCTAGATGACAGTCTCAGTTTTCAACACATTAAAATCTCAGAATTTATCAATAACTGAACTCAGTTTAAACATTGAAATAAATTCTCAGGTTTTTAACTTAAATTCAGTTTTTACATTTCAATCAAACTCAGGCTCAGTTGTGAGCACAAGGAAGTGTAGAGTGTGTGTCATTTAACATTCAAAAGTTAAAATGGAATCAATTCCAGATTTGAACAACAATCTCAGTTTTGTGACTGTGGGTTAACACCCTATCTCAGGAAAACCCAAAAATGAATCCACAAACCTATCTGTCAATACCAATCCTAAACTAATATCCCAAATCCAACGTTGAACTCAAATCAGTGTACATATGTTAGGGAAAACAGGATATACATTATTCATTCAAACCAAGTTGTAATCAAGCCATAAAACCAATCTCAGTGTTATATCAAATCATATCAAAGTTAACATATCAATTTCAATGTGTCAAGATGACAGTGATGTGTAATAGATTTCTCAGGTTATATGAATGACAGTTTCATGAATTCAACCAATTAGTTTTACCAATGCCAATCAAATCGAAGACCCATTCTCTAATCAGTGCAATTCTCAGATTAATACAAAAAGGGGAAAAACTTAGTTGACAGTTAAGGACAGGGGTTGTAGTGTTCTCTGGTGACAGTTAACTAGGTTGTGTGTGTTAGTGTACAGGTTTGTGTGTGTAAACAGTTGACAGGAAAATTATGTGTGTTGTGATATGAGTGTTCAGGTAACAGGAATGCGGAAACATTATAGTATTCTCAGGAAATAGAGTGAACCTGTGTGTGAATGATACATTGTCCGCAGGTTTTTGGAAATCAAAATCAGCTATGGCAATATCATTCGATCATCAATGGAAATCTGGAAGCAATTTAGCAGTTCTAAAGGAATCCATTTCAATGAGGAAATTCTCAGTTATTAAGAACAATTTGACAGTTCATTTAAAGAAGGGAAATCAATTTAGGATATTGGAAACAAGGTATCAGCCAATACACCAACACAGTCCCGATCCCATATATGTAAGCCTATTCTAATAAGAAAATTGAATTAACCATGAACTAACAGCATGTAGGGTCATACATGACTATCTAAACATCATTTAAAACAGATTTAAATAGGGTGATCATAAGAAACAGGAATTTGAAACATGTATAAGTCGAACCTTATTGAAAACCCAGTGCAACATCAAACATTCCATTTTCAATCTAATTAACCTATTCCATTAAGTAAATTCAACTAACAGAGATTGCTAACCAAATCTAGGATCTTAATTAGTAATTTAAAACTATAATTTAAACATTTAAAATGGAATTTAACACTGAAATTAATAACTGGATAGTACACAGGAAGGCAGTGTCGTACACACGTGCAGTGTCTGTAGGATATGACATACGACACTTCGTGTCACGTGCACACACCCACGTGGTCGCCTAGGGTAGGGCTACACGTGGAGTAGCCTGACACATGTCCACGACGTGTCTACAGAGGACACGAATGTACGTTTGTGCGTGTCTGTGCACGTGTTCAGTCGCCTGTGCGCGACAGCGCACGGTCAGTACGGGTGCGTTATCTCACTCGACACGACACGACTTGACACGAAACTTTAGGGATGTCTTGTCAGACATTGCCCCTAAGTCTGTGTCAAGTGGCACATGTCCACGTGTCGTGTACAGTGCACACGAGGTGTCAGTGAGCAGGACAGTGCACAGTGCAGTGTACAGTGTTCGTGTCCAATTTGGACATGGACACGGGCCTAAATCGTGCTTAGTCAAGCATGAATTCAAATATATATATAATACAATCCATTTAAACACTTTCCAAAATATCAATTTTAAACCCTTTGTGGCAAATCAACAAACACTTAACAAACAAGCTAATACGTGTCCGATACGGACACGAAATTGACACGACTCGACACCATACCTATGCTAGCAGCTAGGGGACTCCTAGGGCTTCCTATCCATGGAAAGAAAATAAAATTTGGTGGAGGGAATAGGGATTTACCTATATGTTGAAATTTCAATGAAAAGCTCCAAGGGGTGTTTCTCCTTGTTAGCCAAAACTCTCCAAATTTGTCCAACCTGAGATTTCTCTCCATGAACAGTAAGGAACCTCAAATTAGAACACCATGGAAGAAGTTTGGATGAAAAAGGATTAATATTGAATAAAATATGAAGAAGTTTCAATGGAGGCTAACCTTGTTCTTAGGAAAATAATAGAATAATGGAACGGGGCACAAATTTCTAAAAGGATATTATATAGGCAAGAGGGGTCTTGGCTGGCCACTTTAGCTAGGGTTAGGGTTTTTAGGTTTCATCAAAGGGCTAGCAATGAATCAAGGCTAATGGGTGGCCTAGAATCTAGGGCTCTTTCCTAGTTAAGTTGCAAACCACCCACTTAGCTAAAAATGACTCAAACCACTATTCAATACTAACTAAACTCAATGTGGCTAACTAGGCTAGCTATGGCTAATCTAGGTTAGGTGCAATCTAGGTTAGGCTAACCAAAACCACATGGCAATAAACTGGTATTTAAATCACACCATTCAATAAATCATTTAAATTCCAAATAATATATTAATTCAAATAATTCAAAAATGACAAAATACCCTCAAACAAAAATGATAAATAAATATCCCAATAATATGGTTAGGCTCTAGGTCAATAGTCTCTAAGGTTACACTAGCCAAACACCAAAATCATAAGTTATGATTTAAATAGTTTAAAAATGATTATAAATTACCAAAAATCATATTATTATTTAAATATCATGATTAAATAAATTAAAATACAAAATTTCAAAATTACACTCATTTTAGAAACTGGGTGTTACAAGTCTACCCATCATAGAAAAATTTCGTCCTCGAAATTAAAATGGTAGTGGTCTTTCTAGGTCAAACACCCCACAATCAAAGTCTCAAACATACCGTCAAATAATCATATGCGTCTGTCCAAAATCATGATACTCAGAATCTTCGTCGTGCTAGTGAGCAAGGCTACGATAATCACAGAGTCCTCGACTAAGGCACATACCTCTAGAATCATGGTATTTAAAATTTTTGCATTGTCGCATGCTTGGCAGCGAAAACCTTAAATTTCCATACCCGAGAAATATGTCCGAAATCTGACTATATGTCCTCACTATGCCAGCTAACACGACTATCGAAGATTCTAGATTCCATAACTGGGTGACCTAGCCCATATGATTCATCTCAGAAGAAAATCAAACATAACACAAGAACAACAGGCAGAATTGATCAACCAACAAGGAACAGAGGGATTCGAATTTCAAGACAGCTATAAGAGGCAATTACGGAAGTAGAATCAAAAGAACGGAACCCGCACCTAAATCTCCAATGGCCTGAGCATCCTCTACTGTCCTGGCGAAAGCTTGCTCCTGCTGGCCTCCCATGGACTGCTGCTGATGCTGCATGTACCTCTGCTCCTGAGTCGGTAAGGGTAATCCCCTCTGCTGGCCTACCGGAGCCCTAGCTCCTGCTCCCTAAACTGTCTGTCCCGATGACTCGGGACACTCTCTCAAACGATGATCGGATCCTCCGTAAAGCAAACATCTGCCCAGCCTCTTCTGGCATTCGCCCCAACCATGCCCTGGTCTCTTACAGAAGGGGCAAATAATAAAAAGCTGTTATTCCGGGGCCTGCTGCTGCCTCTGTGGCTGCTATGCCTGCTGGAAGGGTACTTGGTCCTGAAACTGCCGCTGCTGAAGGTAGACCCTCGGCTGCTGATACTGCTGCTGCTAAAACTTTAAGGGTAACATCTGCTGCTGAATCTACAAATGGGGCATCTGCTGCTGATACTGCTGTTGGATCTGTAGGTGAGGCCTCTTAGCGGAGCCCGCACTGCCACTAGCTCCCTGAGTATCTCGCATCCTCTTCTCCTTCAGCCCAAGCTCATCCTCTGCTGTCATGGCTCCTACTAGAATCTGCTCGAAAGTGGCCTCGCGACCGCTCTCAGTATATGACTTGATCTCCCTGATCAAACCCCTGCGGAACCTACTCGCCTTTCCGACCTCGGTAAGATCCTCAATGAATCTTCTCAAACGACAGAACTCTCCTGCGTACTCCTCAACGGTGTGGTTCCCCTGAACCAAACTCTCGAACTGCGCTTCCAAAGCAGGAGTGCTGTATCGAAAATAATTTCTCCTTGAATAGTTTCTTGAACGTTGCCTATGTCTGACCGACTGTACCAACCCTCGGGTCCGTCTGGTACCAGGTACGGGCCAAATCTTGCATCTGACTGGCCGCTGCCTCGAACTGTAATCCAGCTGGTATCTGTGCCAATCAGAATATCTCCTCAATGTGCTCTATCCAATCATCAGCTTAAATGATGCCTTTTGTACCCTTGAAGTCTCAGGGTCCCATCTTCTTGAAGGATTGAATGTCTAGGGTCCTCGGCTGATACGGCTACATCTGACCTCCCTGTGGCTGAGCAGCCACCAGCTCTACTGTCGTCCTGACCAACTCGTGAGTATCTTGTATGCTCTGTCGGATATCAGCAGACTGGCTCTGCTGTATCTGCTGCTGAGACTCCAAGAATCACTGGAAAAAGGTAAACATCTGAGCCGTATCTACTGTCCCTGAAGGTAACATGCTGATATATATCTGGAATGACGGAGGAAGACCTCCGGACAGGTGCAGGTGCACTCCCAAAAGCTGCAGAAGCACCTATATGAGCAGAAATAGGGGGTGCTATGGTCCCAGCGTCCACAATCAGGCGAGGGGTGGTAGGCCTCTCACCAGCGTCTGCTGGACCAGAGCGATGCGATCGTGTCTCGATCACCATCCTGGAGACAGATCAAACAAGGAATCAATACTGAGATAGAAACGATAATTCAAGGGAGGATAGTTATTCAAGAAACAATCTTCAACAGGAATTTAGATGGCAGAAATCCAGTTAAGAGTTTTTTCTAATGTGATTGAGTACCTCAAAAAAATCCTAATCCTACTGCAGGCTGTAGTGATACTCTAATTCGAATACCACTACATAAACTCGACCTGTATGGGCCACCAGTAAAAACGTGTCATGATCCGCACCCACTGTGAGGGTACGAGTACGTAACAGCGCCAAGCCTACACCGTAGTGTCGACGATAGAACGCTGTTCTAGGTCACGAACTATAACCAACACAATATAGAATAATCTCCAACTGGAGGCTAATCACAGAAGGTACAACTCAATCACAATCTTGAGATAGAATATGGCACGATAAATATATAAGAAACTCCTCAACTGAGGCACAACATAATTAAATAACATAAGTTAACAACTACTAGTCTCAACACCTCAAATTATACAACTTTGAAATAAGAACAACAACTAACATGAAAAAGAGACAATCTAGACTATCTAAACTATGCAAGGGTATCATCCTCAACAGCTGTCTGAACCTCCCCAGGGGTCCAGGTCGCGAGTGTCATCTAGGCAAGCTCCAAAGTAAGGGGTGCAGGGTTCCTCATCATCCTCTGTAAAATTTTCAACAGGTCCAGTCGGGAAGCGAGCACAATACATCTCAACAGATCATAGCAGGTTAGAATATGTAATCATGCAGTAAAGTAAGATACATGAACTGAAGAAAGTACAGAATATAAACAGAAAGAGAACTATATAGAATATCTACTATAAGTAGAGAGCTACCAGTGACTAGTAATTTAGAGTACAAAGTCGACATGTGAACAGCTTGATCTACACATGGCTATACTAAAGAGGTGTGCATGGCTATTCTACTTTGGAATTGTTCACATGACTATTTATACTCTCCCGTACCCCCAATCAATACACAAGTATCCATCCAGGTTATGGTATGATTCCATGCAAAGGCCCACAAGGGATGATACATGGAGGGCCCATAAATGGGTGATCTAGAAATGCCATAAATGGGTGATTCAAAGAAGACTCTGTGATCATGAGAGTACATGTCACAAGTGATCAATGAACCGTGAAGCATAGTGATACACCATGTAAGTAAAACGTACAAAACATGTAGTATTCGATGCTCCTGAGGGGATAACATCTCAAGAAAGGATCCATATAGTACTAATCCGTGTGACCAACGTGACAGTATCAAGTAAAGTAATTTAAAGCAGGAAAATAATTCTAAATAGGATATGAAATGATCAGAGAATGTACTCGCCTGGTATCTGAATGTCTGAAGTAAATGTACTGTCCGAGATGAGGTACCTGACTCCTATTTAGAGCAACACAAGTCAAGATGTATACAGGGGATAATTGAAATCTATAATGCGCCTGCATGCTGTCTAGGTCAAACTAGGCTAAAGTCAACACTTGGTCAACTCCAGTCAACTATACTAGTCAAACTAGGTCAAGCCTAAGCCAAACAAGTCTAATAAGTCTCACTAGGCCTAACCAAGCCTAGGCTATTACTCTACATCAATACCAAGGCTATACAAGCCAACTGCACACCTGTACTAGCATTCAAACCACACACAAGCAATGAGCCATAGGCTATGTGCCCTGTATATAGGATATAAGCCATAGCTATATCATACATAGACCATTCCACACATTCACACATATCAATTATATCCAAATAAATATATTTAACACACATTCATATAATTATAGGCTATATGTTAACATCACATATAGGCCCTACTTATAGACACATACTATACTCATATATAGGCTCACTCACACAAATACATATATGGCACTTACACACACACACACAGCTAACACACACACACATATGGGCATATATATGATACATGTAAATAGGCTAATGGCGGTCCATGTATGGACCAATATGTGACTGGATTGGGAACACATAGGCAATGTAGGGCTAAACAGGGCTGAATGTGTACTGTCCTATTGGACTGATACATGGGGCTAATAGGGCTGGTATGGGACTTGTTTTAGACTGAAACAGGGGACTGTTAAGGGGACAGTAGAGGACTGAGTTTAGACAGGTTATGGGGGTATATATGGACTGTTAAGTGGGGTTTTAAGGGGCTAATGTAGAGTGAACGAAGGGCTGCATTGGGACTGCTAATAGGTTGTCTAGGACTGTGATAGTGTAGGGATCCAATTCTCAGGTTGGTCTTCAGGAATTTGAATCTAGATGACAGTTAGTTTTAACACATTGAAATCTCAGAATTTATCAATAACTGAACTCAGTTTAAATATTGAAATAAATTCTCAGGTTTTTAACTTAAATTCAGTTTTACATTTCAATCAAACTCAGGCTCAGTTGTGAGCTCAAGACAGTGTAGAGTGTGTGTCATTTAACATTCAACAGTAGAAATGGAATCAATTCCAGATTTGAACAACAATCTCAGTTTTGTGACTATGGGTTAACACCCTATCCGAGGAAAACCCAAAAACGAATCCACAAACCTATCTGTCAATACCAATCCTAAACTAATATCGCAAATCCTACATTGAACTCAAATCAGTGTACATATGTTAGGGAAAACAGGGAATACATTATTCATTCAAACCAAGTTGTAATCAAGCCATAAAACCAATCTCAGTGTTATATCAAATCATATCAAAGTTAACATATCAATTTCAATGTGTCAAGGTGACAGTGATGTGTAATAGATTTCTCAGGTTATATGAATGACAGTTTCATGAATTCAACCAATCAGTTTTACCAATGCCAATCAAATCGAAGACCCATTCTCTAATCAGTGCAATTCTCAGATTAATACATAAAAGGGGAAAAACTTAGTTGACAGTTAAGGACAGGGGTTGTAGTGTTCTCTGGTGACAGTTAACTAGGTTGTGTGTATTAGTGTACAGGTTTGTGTGTGTAAACAGTCGACAGGAAAATTATGTATGTTGTGATATGAGAGTTCAGGTGACAGAAATGGGAAATATTGAGTGTTCTCAGAAATATAGTGAACCTGTGTGTGAATGATACATAGTCCTCAGGTTTTTGGAAATCAAATCAGTTATGGCAATATCATTCGATCATCAATGGAAATCTGGAAGCAATTTAGCAGTTCTAAAGGAATCCATTTCAATGAGAAAATTCTTAGTTATTAAGAACATTTGACAGCTCATTTAAAGAAGGGAAATCAATTTAGGATATTGGAAACAGGTATCAGCCAATACACCAACACAGTCCCGATCCCATATATGTAAGGCTATTCTAATAAGAAATTGAATTAACCGCATGTAGGTCATACATGACTATCTAAACATATAGTATAGGTCATACATGACTATCTAAACATCATTTAAAACATCATTTAAAATGATTTAAATAGGGTGATCATAAGAAACAAGAATTTGAAATCATGTATCAGTCGAACCTTATTGAAAACCCAGTGCCAACATCAAACATTCCATTTTCATCCAATCAACCTATTCCAATAAGTAATTCAACTAACATAGATTGCTAACCAAATCTAGGATCTTAATTAGTAATTTAAAACTATAATTTAAACATTTAAAATGGAATTTAACACTGAAATCATAACTGGACAGTACATAGGAAGGCAGTGTCGTGCACACGTGTACGTGTCTGTAGGACACGACATACGACACTTCGTGTCACGTGCAGACTCCTACATGGTCACCTAGGGTAGGGTACACGTGGGTTAGCCTGACACGTATCTGCGACATGTCTATAGAGGACACAAACGCACGTTTGTGCGTGTCTGTGCACGTGTTCAGTCGCCAGTACGCGACAGCATGCGGCCAGTGCGGGTACGTTATCTCACTCGACACGACACGACAGACACAAACTTTGGGGATGTCTTGTCAGACATTGCCCCTAGGTCTGTGTCAGGTGGCACTGTCCATGTGTAGTGTACATTGCACACGAGGTGTCAGTGAGCAGGACAGTGCACATTGCATTGTACAGCGTGTTCGTGTCCAATTTGGACACGGACAAGGACCTAAATCGTGCTCAGTCAAGCATGAATTCAATATATATATATATAATACAACAATCCATTTAAACAATTTCCAAGAATATCAAGTTTAAACCTTTCTGGCAAATCAACAAACACTTAACAAACAAGCTGATACGTGTCCGATATGGACACGAAATTGACACGACTCGAAACACCTATGCTAGCAGCTAGGGGACTCCTAGGACTTCCTATCCATGTAAAGAAATGAAATTTGGTGGAGGGAATAGGGATTTACCTATATGTTGAAATTTCAATAAAAAGCTCCAAAGGGGGGTTCTCCTTGTTAACCAAAACTCTCCAAATTTGTCCAAACCTAAGATTTCTCTCCATGAACAGTAAGGAACCTCAAATTAGAACACCATGGAAGAAGTTTGGATGAAAAAGGATTAATATTGAATAAAATATGAAGAAGTTTCAATGGAGGCTAACCTTGTTCTTAGGAAAATAATAGAATAATGGAACGGGGCACAAATTTCTAAAAGGATATTATATAGGCAAGAGGGGTCTTGGCTGGCCACTTTAGCTAGGGTTAGGGTTTTTAGGTTTCATCAAAGGCTAGCAATGAATCAAGGCTAATGGGTGGCCTAGAATCTAGGGCTCTTTCCTAGTTAAGTTGCAAACCACCCACTTAGCTAAAAATGACTCAAACCACTATTCAATACTAAACTCAATGTGGCTAACTAGGCTAGCTATGGCTAATCTAGGTTAGGTGCAATCTAGGTTAGGCTAACCAAAACCACATGGCAATAAACTGGTATTTAAATCACACCATTCAATAAATCATTTAAATTCCAAATAATATATATTAATTCAAATAATTCAAAAATGACAAATACCCTCAAACAAAAAATGATAAATAAATATCCCAATAATATGGTTAGGCTCTAGGTCAACAGTCTCTAAGGTTACACTAGCCAAACCAAAATCATAAGTTATGATTTAAATAGTTTAAAAATGATTATAAATTACCAAAATCATATTATTTAAATATCATGATTAATAAATTAAAATACAAATTTCAAAATTACACTCATTTTAGAAACTAGGTGTTACACTCCAAATGACACTAAAACTGAGATGATCCTCCAAAAATAATAAACAACCAGAAATTAGATCCTAATGCAAAGACTAGGATTAAAAAGGCATTAAAATGAATTTATGGATTTTGGAAGGGGAAAAAAATACCTTTTCTTCAAATTCTAGGTCAAGCTATAAAAGAGACAAGAACAACCAACATGACATTAAATAGGGGTGCTCCTAGTGTAGCTAGCCATGGGTTACATAATTAGGGTTAGGGTTTCATATTTGGCCCATGGGCTTAAGTCTTAATCATTTACGTCATGAAGTCATAAGACATATCATAAACCATAAGTCATGACTTAATTACACTAAACTCAATCCTCTTATTCTAAAACTAATCTTTAATGGCTAAAATGGGTTAACTCAAGTTAGAATAGGGTCACCATAATTAGGATTTGGTTCTAGGCTAGTCTACTAGTCTCAGCAAGTCAAAGTCAAACTAGAATTCACCAATTCAATAAATTAATTAAAAATTCAAAATTTATCCAAATGCCAAAATACCCTCAAGCTAGAAATGTGGTAGTGACAAATCTACCCCCCTTAAAATAATTTTATCCTCGAAATTAAAAGGGCGAAACTAAACTGATGAGAAGGGTAGATAATCAAACCTTACGGTGCAAACAGATATGGGTATCGCTCGCGCATCTCATACTCCCACTCCCAGGTCGACTCTCCTAGAGACTGATGCCTCCATGCAACGCGAACCAACGGTATACCTGGTTTCTCAGCACCATCTCTTGGCGATCCAAAATCTCCACTGGCTGCTCTGGATAATTGGAAGTAGGTCCCACCTCAATCTCCGAGTGATCAAGCACATGGCTAGGGTCAGCCGCGTACCGTATTAACTGTGATACGTGGAATGCGTTGTGGACACCCACTAGTACAGGTGGCAAGTCTAGACTGTAAGCTACATCACCGACCCTTCTGCTGATCACGAAAGGTCCGATAAAGCGCGGGCTAAGCTTCCCACCTCCACCAAATGTATTGTACCACAAGTCGAAGATATACGCAGAAAACCCATGTCTCTAACCTAATCACAAGCAAGGTCTCAAGTTACTAAATAATCAAACACGATCAATCAAACAAAACAAAATACAACCTACTTCTAATCCTATCTATAATTTGTACCTCAAACTCCAACGGCCTCCAGTGGCTATCGGCCCAGTGCCGATGTCTGTCCTGCGCCACGCGAAGTCTATCCCTGATGAGCTTTACATTCTCGGCTACGTCAATAACCATCTCTGGTCCCAGTAAAGCTCGCTCTCGAACATCATCCCAAGATAAGGGTGTACGACACCTACGCCCGTATAGAGCCTCGAAGGTGACATCTCAATGCTGGCCTGATAACTATTATTGTAAGCAAACTCTACCTGTAATGCCCCAGTCCCAAAGTACGTAGGACTAGGAACGTAGACATGCCAGCTGTATTCATACGAAGTATACTCCAATATATGGAAGCCTCATATAAATACATAAGCTGTAAAATACAGTAGAACCATAACTAAACTCATCCACACAGAATAAATGAATAAAAGATCATATAATGAGAATAAATTTGTCTTGATACAATATGTTGGGCGGAGACAATCCACTACCAACAAAATAAAAAGTACATAGAAAATAAAATGAGTGACGAGCGAAGCGAAGACGATCCAAATGCAATCATCCTCGAAAAAATAGCGAAGATCACGGCTAGAGCTAGAACACCTGCGAAAGACAATAGCACACACCTGGCAAGACAACCAGGTCCTCAGAGGGACATAACAAGACACATAATCATGCCACTAAACTGAATAAATATTGCTCAATAAATAAGTCAATCGAATTTATAACATGGTCCAATACGCACCTACTGAACGAGCGTACCATTCTCCCAACCAAACAAGGACAGGAGATGGTAAACTAATTCACGGCGACGTATCTTTCCATGATATGAATCCAATATGGTATCCGGACCCCAACAAGGTTCAATACCTTCTCATCGAAGTAGTAAGTCACACCTACAACCAAACAAGGACAAGATGTGACGAACTAATCCGCGACAAGTTATTGTTCCAAGCCACGGTCAGATACAAGTACCCAAACCAAAAGTACTCGTACCTAACGGATAGGGTAGCTTACCGCTCTAAGTGAAATATTGTTAAGAACAATCCTTCCTACGCATGGGCCATGGCTAAATAGGATCGGCATAGTCCCCCTTTGGGCACCAGAGGCCCCATCAGGAGACCATGACGTTCCGCAGAAACGTCAGTGGCCGTCAAAAATCTTGGGTCATCAACCCCGTATCTCCAGGAGAGTCCGGGTCACAAGGGAAGTGCATCGAAGCCCATACGCTAAGGAATTATCCTCCCCGCCCAATGCCTATTATGTTGTATCCACAACATTAACCTCTATAACCGCTAAGTCAAAGTAGCATGCAACCTCTATTAGCGGTTATTCCTATCGCACGGCTTGTACGTACTGGTGGCCAGCCAATCATGCACTTCCGTGTACATGCGACACACAACTTCGTGTTTACAACGTGTCACGGCCAATGAATGCAACACACAAGGTGGTCCCTTAAATCTAGGTTTAATTTGTAAGAAAATAATACACAGCAGGAAATATAACGAATAATAAGTTCTAACAGGTTATGCCATGTATCACAGTTTATTTTGCATAAAGAAAATAAATAATGCATGCAATATGAGCTAAAATAAATAAACAACTAATGGCAAAATGTCTTGCCTGGTAGAGCGCCTGGTGTGCTGCGATAATCAATATGTCACGAACTGCAACTTCGGTGCAACAACTATGCAAGGTGACCTCTGATGGTGGCACGGACAGTTCCATTGGGTCCAGAAGGGTCAAATTAGTTAGGATGGACATAAGGTAGGCTTGAATTTGTGAAAGAATATGAGTGATGGGATCAATTATGGCCAAGAGGATAATCAAGAAAAATTGGATAAATAAAGAATTTATAATGCTTGAAAATATTTCTTATTAGCTTAAGAATAGTTTTTAAATAAATACAAAAAAAATATTAATATTAATAATAATAAATCGTTTTTAGGCAAAATTCCAGTTTGTCCAAATAGAATTCCTAGGTAAAAATATTATATCTTATTAGTAAAAATTAATAGTAATAATAAATATATATATAATTTAGTTAACTTGTAAAGATAACACCTATGGTATTAATAACTAAGGATTAAATAAACATATCCTGAAACATACTTTTAACTATAACCAAACTTTCCATGGCTAATAAATAAATAAATAACCACATAAAATAATAATAAAAACAAAACACACAAAAAACCACTAAACAACAAAACAGAAAAAAAAAACAAAACCAAAGTAATCTGCCATCAGGTCTCCTCTCCCAAGGGAGAGTCACAGCTCACAGCTTTTTTTAAAAAAAACAACACAATAATATAAAATAAGGAAATGGAGAGAAATAGGAGGTGGAGGAGAATAATCGAAAGAGAGGAGGAGCAAGGGGGAAAGAGAGTGAGCGGAGGAGTGACGAGAGAGAGGGAGATGGGGACGGAGAGAAGGAGCGGTAGCGAAGAGGTGTAGGCGGCGGCGCTCAGGCGGTTTGGCAGAGGGTTTGGGGAGGCGCGGTCGGAGCGGAGCTCTGAGACTTCTCGGCGCTCCGGTGGTCGGGTAGAAAGAGGGAAGCGGCTCGCGGCGTTGGTGGAGGCAACGTGGGACGGGGGCGACGCCAATCGCCGGGTGAGGAGGTTAGGGCGGCGACGCTGACGCGGCTTCGATGGAGGTCCGATGGAGGACGCGGGGGTCGTGCGGCTTCATCGGCATTGGGGACTCGTGCCGACGTCCAAGATCGAGCTTCGCCGACGCCGAAGAGGTGAGTTTAGTCTTCGGGTTTTGTTTAGTTTTTGTTTGGGTTTTGGTCGGGTCGATCTGGCGGCGGCGGCTGTTAGTGAGTGTCGGGTGGACGGCTGTGTTGTCGTGGCCAGGGGCAGGAGTCGGGGCTGACAGTGGTGGTGTGGTCGGGTGCTGTCCGGGGACAGGGACGGTGTTTATTCAGGCAGTAAACGGTGGTGGTTGTAGGGATCATGGTGGTGGTCGTAGGGATCGTCGTGGTAGTGAGGCTGTGCTGGGGTGGTGGTAAGATGGTCGGCCAGAAAAGTTGGAAAGAGGGGTGTTACCGGAGTCGGGCTAGTTTGACCGACCATGGCTGTTTGGGAAAAATGGCCTTTCCTTGGTACTGATGGTTAGGAATGGCCGGAGTTGGCCTGGATAAGGGGTCGGAGAGTCCGGTGGTGCAGCATCAGTGCACGGGTTAGGTTTGTATCTTTCGGTCGAGGAGCAGGAGAGAACTTAGGGTTAGGGATTTGATGATGTCGGGTGGTGTCCGACACGGAGGAGATGGGTTTGTATATGTAAAAAATGGAATAAGAATTTGGATGGTGGAACACGGACACGAGGCACACACAATTTGTTTGTGGAATTTGATAGAGAATTATCTTGTAGAAAACAATGAAGGAGTACCTGCCTATTTATAGGATGTGGGAATTCCCATTTGGATAAAAATTAGGAATATTTAAACCCAAATAGATAATTCATGTATTAATTTAAAATAACGAATCAAATCCAAATCCAATACAAATCTAATCCAAATCCAATTAAATCTATTTAAATTCCCTTAGTTTAAAATTAAATCAATAATCAAATTCCAATAATAGATATTAACTTAATATATTTAAATATACCCATGGAATCAAATCAAATTTTAAATTGTCACAAATATTATAAAAATTTGTTTTCCAAAAATACTATAATAATTAATTTCGAAAATTACATTGTTTAAAATAAACCAATAAATAATTACCAATATATATGTATGCAAAAATATTCTTTACATAATTAGGCTTTTCTAGTATACAAAAATATTATTTATTATAATAACTTTTAGAAACAAAGGTTTTTTATAGCAAGAATATTTATATAATATTTTGAAAGTATATATTAAAATAGAGAAAAATATTTTTCTAAAATATGTACGCTCGCACATATTCGCACTCGACGAGCAACTACGAAAAATAAATTTTCATGCACGACGTAAAATACGACTACGCGACGTACAATACAAAATTTTAAATCGGTATCAAATTTAATAATAATAAAAAATAGTAGAATTTAAGGATTTTACATCCTACCAACTTAAAAGAATTTCGTCCTCGAAATTAAGAATTAGTAGGGGGTGAGAGGACGCAAGGGGGTATCAATGGGGATCCAACGATGACAATGTTTTTACAAAATCATGTCGTAAGAATTTGCGATCTAGATCGTAGAAAAACAATACGGCATAGTCATGGGTAATGAAGAGTCACGATTAAGAGCAAAATAGATTCAAAGCGATTAGAGGGTTTTGATAGGGTCGAGTAGTTTAGGATAAAGATATAGCAGCATCGAGTGAGAATGGTCATAGCCGATAGGAAGGCTAGAGGAAGTTATAGTATAACGCTTTCGTCCTCCTAAAATAGGTGAAGGCGAAAGCAATATAGAGTTCGAAGGAGGCGTTTATCGAATACGAATACGTGATTCAAAGATGATCGAATAATTTCAAAGGAATTGTCAAGACAGTCGTGGATGGGATTGTAAGGGCCAAGTTTAATTTTGTTCCTATTCACGTAGAGTAATAGACAAAAGCGAACCAAAGTGCACTCGGTTGATCAGACCATCATGCGCCGGTTCTGATTAGACAATAGGCTAGTGAGTACTCAATAGCATATGTCATGAACAAACTTGATAAAGAATAAGCTTGAAAAAACTAGGCTATATTAGCATCATTAGTCAAAACGGTAAATATATAGGTACGAGAGATTAAGATTTAAAGAAGGTAGAATGATTCTAAGTCATACAGTAGTCCTATAGTCTTCTTGTCCAAGTCCTTGGTTGGCAAGATGGGTTAGGTCCTCTAGATTCTAGGATCTAAATAGCTTGCTAATATAGGTCACTAGATCAAAGGGGTTGCTAGTTTATATGGTATTCTACCCAACTTAAAAGAATTAAACTAATGGTATTTTGGGACATCTAACTAGTAGGGTCAATCTCTAGCAAGCACGAAAAGAAGATAAAGATAATGATAGAAGGAATCAAGCAAGATGTAATCAATGAGTCAAACGGTAGATTGAAGAAAGTGGTGAAGTATGTGGATGAGATCCTAGACTTCTAATCCTATACGCAGGCTTGCTTGGTAGGGTAAGTAACCAAACAATTTATCTTGACCCGCATGGGCCACCACAAAAACATGTAACGCCCCAGTCCCAAAATACGTAGGACTAGGAACGTAGACATGCCAGCTGTATTCGTATGAAGTATACTCCAATATATGGAAGCCTCGTATAAATACATAAGCTGTAAAATACAGTAGAACCATAACTAAACTCATCCACACAGAATAAATGAATAAAAGATCATATAATAAGAATAAATTTGTCTTGATACAATATGTTGGGCGGAGACAAATCCACTACCAACAAAATAAGAAAAGTACATAGAAAATGAAATGAGTGACGAGCGAAGCGAAGACGATCCAAATGCAATCATCCTCGAAGAAATAGCAAAGATCACAACTAGAGCTAGAATACCTGCGAAAGACAATAGCACACACATGGCAAGACAACCAGGTCCTCAAAGGGACGTAACAAGACACATAATAGCATGTCATATAAACTGAATAAATATTGCTCAATAAATAAGTCAATCGAATTTATAACATGGTTCAATACGCACCTACTGAACGAGCGTACCATCCCCCCAACCAAACAAGTACAGAAGATGGTAAACTAATTCACGGCGACGTATCTTTCCATGCTATGAATCCAATATGGTATCCGGACCCCAACAAGGTTCAATACCTTCTCATCGAAGTAGTAAGTCACACCTACAACCAAACAAGGACAAGATGTGACGAACTAATCCGCGACAAGTTATTGTTCCAAGCCACGGTCAGATAAAAGTACCCAAACCAAAAGTACTCGTACCTAACGGATAGGGTAGCCTACCGTTCTAAATGAAATGTTGTTAAGAACAATCCTTTCTACGCATGGGCCCTGGCTAAATAGGATCGGCATTGTCCCCCTTTGGGCACCAGAGGCCCCATCAGGAAGACCATGACGTTCCGCAGAATCGTCAGTGGCCGTCAGAAATCTTGGGTCATCAACCCCGTATCTCCAGCGGAGAGTCCGGGTCATAAGGGAAGTGCATCGAAGCCCATACGCTAAGGAATTATCCTCCCCGCCCAATGCCTATTATGTTATATCCACAACATTAACCTCTATAACCGCTAAGTCAAACTAGCATGCAACCTCTATTAGCGGTTATTCCTATCGCACGGCTTGTACGTACTGGTAGCCAGCCAATCACGCACTTCCGTGTTCTACATGCGACACACAACTTCATGTTTACAACGTGTCACGGCCAATGAATGCAACACACAAGGTGGTCCCTTAAATCTAGGTTTAATTGTAAGAAAATAATACACAGCAGAAAATATAACGAACAATAAGTTCTAACAGGTTATGCCATGTATCACAGTTTATTTTACGTAAAAAAATAAATAATGCATGCAATATGACCTAAAATAAATAAACAGCTAATGGCAAGATGTCTTGTCTGGTAGAGCGCCTGGTGTGCTGCGATAATCAATGTGGCACGAACTGCAACTTCGGTGCAACAACTATGCAAGGTGACCTCTGATGGTGGCACGGACAGTTCTATTGGGTCAAGAAGGGTCAAATTAGTTAGGGTGGACATAAGGTAGGCTTGAATTTGCGAGGGAATATGAGTGATGGGATCAATTATGGCCAAGAGGATAATCAAGAAAAATTGGATAAATAAAGAATTTATAATGCTTGAAAATATTTCTTATTAGCTTAAGAATAGTTTTAATAAATGCAAAAAAAATAATATTAATATAATAAATCATTTTTAGGCAAATTTCAGTTTGTCCAAATAGAATTCCTAGGTAAAAATATTATATCTTATTAGTAAAAATTAATAGTAATATTAAATATATATATAATTTAGTTAACTTGTAAAGATAACACCTATGGTATTAATAACTAAGGATTAAATAAACATATCCTGAAACATACTTTTAACTATAACCAAACTTTCCATGGCTAATAAATAAATAAATAACCACATAAATTAATAATAAAAACAAAACACACAAAAAAAACCACTAAACAACAAAACAGAAAAAAAACAAAACCAAAGTAATCGGCCATCAGGTCTCCTCTCCCAAGGGAGAGTCACAGCTCACAGCTTTTTTTAAAAAAAACAACACAATAATATAAAAATAAGGAAATGGAGAGAAATAAGAGGTGGAGGAGAATAATCGGAAGAGAGGAAGAGCAAGGGGGAAAGAGAGTGAGCGGAGGAGTGACGAGAGACAGGGAGATGGGGACGGAGAGAAGGAGCGGTGGCGAAGAGGTGTAGGCGGCGGCGCTCAGGCGGTTTGGCGGAGGGTTTGGGGAGGTACGGTCGGAGCGGAGCTCTGAGACTTCTCGGCGCTCCGATGGTCGGGTGGAAAGAGGAAAGCGGCCCACGGCGTTGGTGGAGGCAACGTGGGACGGGGGCGACGCCGATCGCCGGGTGAGGAGGTTAGGGCGGCGACGCTGACGCGGCTTCGATGGAGGACGCGGGGGTCGTGCGGCTTCATCGGCGTTGGGGACTCGTGCCGACGGCCAAGATCGAGCTTCGCCGACGCCGAGGCGGAGAGTTTAGTCTTCGGGTTTTATTTAGTTTTTGTTTGGGTTTTGGTCTGGATCTGACGGCGGCGGTTGTTAGTGAGTGTCGGGTGGACGGCTGTGTTGTCGTGGCCAGGGGCAGGAGTCGAGGCTGACAGTGGTGGTGTGGTCGGGTGTTGTCCGGGGACAGGGACGGTGTTTATTCAGGCAGTGACGGTGGTAGTTGTAGGGATCATGGTGGTGGTCGTAGGGATCGTCGTAGTGGTGAGGCTGTGCTGGGGTGGTGGTAAGATGGTCGGCCAGAAAAGTTGGAAAGAGGGGTGTTACCGGAGTCGGGCTGGTTTGACCGGCTATGGCTGTTTGGGAAAAATGGCCTTCCTGGTACTGATGGTTAGGAATGGCCGGAGTTAGCCTGGATAAGGGGTCGGAGAGTCCGGTGGTGCAGCATCAGTGCACGGGTTAGGTTGGTATCTTTCGGTCGAGGAGCAGGGGAGAACTTAGGGTTAGGGATTTGATGATGTCGGGGTGTGTCCGACACGGAGGAGATGGGTTTGTATATGTAAAAAATGGAATAAGAATTTGGATGGTGGAACACGGACACGAGGTACGCACAATTTATTTATGGAATTTGGTGGAGAATTGTCTTGTGGAAAAACAATGGAGGAGTACCTGCCTATTTATAGGATGTGGAAATTCCATTTGGATAAAGATTAGGAATATTTAAACCCAAATAGATAATTCATGTATTAATTTAAAATAACGAATCAAATCCTAATCCAATACAAATCTAATCCAAATCCAATTAAATCTATTTAAATTCCCTTAGTTTAAATTAAATCAATAAATCAAATTCCAATAATAGATATTAACTTAATATATTTAAATGTACCCATGGAATCAAATCAATTTTAAATTGTCACAAATATTACAAAAATTTGTTTTCCAAAAATACTATAATAATTAATTTCAAAAATTACATTATTTAAAATAAACCAATAAATAATTACCAATATATATGTATGCAAAAATATTCGTCACATAATTAGGCTTTTCTAGTATACAAAAATATTATTTATTATAATAACTTTTAGAAACAAAGGCTTTTTATAGCAAGAATATTTATATAATATTTTGAAAGTATATATTAAAATAGAGAAAAATGTTTTCTAAATATGTACGCTCGCACATATTCATACTCGACGAGCAACTACAAAAAATAAATTTTCGTATGCGACGTAAAATATGACTACGCGACGTACAATACAAATTTTAAATCGGTATCAAATTTAATAATAATAAAAAATAGAAGAAATTTAGGGATTTTACACTACCAAATGTAGATGATCCTCCCAGGAACCTCCAAAATCTAGTACGCACGTCCGCAACATATCCTCGAGCGTCTGCATAGTCCTCTCTGACTGTCCATCCGTCTGGGGGGTGGTATGCAGTACTAAACTTGAGCTGAGTGCCCAAACTAGTCTGCAGACTCCTCCAGAAATGGAAAGTAAAGCGACTATCCCGATCTGAGATAATGTTGACAGGAACTCAGTGAATCCTGACTATCTACCGCATGCACATCTCCGTAAGCCTCTCTGTAGATGTACCCACCTTGAATGGTAAGAAGTAGGCCGATTTGGTCAACCTGTCAACGATGACCCAAATCGCGTCTTTTCCTCCTGGTGTACGCGGCAACCCAGATACAAAATCCATGGTGATATACTCCATTTCTACTCTGGAATGGACAATGGCTACAATAATCCTCGGGGCCTCTGCCTTTCTGTCTTGACCTGCTGACAGACCAAGCATCTAGCTACGAAGCGAGCTACCTCCCGCTTCATCCCGTACCACCAGACATGCTCTCTCAGATCCCTGTACATCTTGCTGGCACCAGGATGTATAGAGTACTGAGATCTGTTAGCCTCCTGTATGATCTGCTCCCTGAGCTCTCCACTGGGCGCACATAATCTGGAATCGAGCCTCAAAGCACCATCATGTGTAAGAGAAAACTCTCCATCTACTAGCCCCGCTCGAACCTGCTCTCGGATACACCATAGAGCAATATCCTCGAACTGTGTCAACTTGATCCTCTCCATCAAGTATGACTGAATCTGAAGGCCCCACATCTGCATCTGTACCGGGTACAATTACCTCAATCCCTAAGCTCTCCAAATCTGTAAGCAAGTACCGATCCTTAGTCAAAACATGGCTGTCGGATACCTACTCAAGGCATCGGCAACCACGTTGGCCTACCCTGTGTGATACTGTAGTATGATGTCAAAGTCGTTCATCAACTCTAGCCACCTACGCTGCCTCATGTTGAGCTTTCTGTGTAAACACATACTTCAAGCTCTTGTGATCTGTGAAAATCTCTACTCTCTCCATACAAGTAGTGTCCACAACTTCAGAGCAAAAATTACTGCTGCCAACTCCAGGTCATGGGTAGGGTAGTTCTTTTTATGGGGACATAACTGCCTGGAAGCATAGGTAATCACCTTCCCATGCTGCTGCAAGACACAACCCAGCCCCTTTCCTGAAGCGTCAATATAGATAGTGAAACCTCCGGAACCTGAAGGCAATGTCAGAATTGGAGCTGTCGTAAGCCGCTTCTGAAGAACAGTTTGGCAACTCTAGGGGGGGTGAATAGAGTATATATATAATGACCAATTAAAAAATTACTCTTTCACGAACAATGAATAATCAGAGTAAAATGCGGAATGTAAATGAAAGACAAGAGAGCATACGCAAACACAGCAATTTTAACCTGGTTTCCCTCGTGGAGGACTAGTCCAGGCCTGAGAACTCTAGCTCAGGATTAAATCCACTATTTGTGAAATAGTAGCTTACAACCCGTGCCTTTACTTCAGAAGAGCACGTCAACTTCTTACAGAGAATCGCAGTGGCGATTGCTTGGAATTGTCCAAGCGATTTCTTCACTCTTGCACAAGAATCCTAACTGAGAGATGCTGAGCACTCGAGACTTAGGAGGCTTGTGGCTAGTAGATGGGAAGGGTATGGCTTATAGAGCTTGTAGGAGAGAAGAGAAGAGAAGATTGAGTGATTCAAAATGAGAGAATTCATGCCCTATTTATACTGATTTTTGAGGCAGAATTCGGCCAGAATTCGGGTAGGAGAATTCAAAAAATTTGGCCGTTGGACAGCTAGCAACCAGCTAACCCTAAAATTAGGGTTCCTGATTTCTAGGGGACAGAGTTCGGCCCGAACTCTGTGTGGAGGCAGAGTTCGGCCCGAACTCTGTCTCCAGAGCACAGAGTGATTCTAAGTGGGACTTGTGGGCAATTTTGTTTTGGTGGAGCTTGGGATTTTGGGTAGGCTTGTAGACTAAGTTCCAAGAGCTCAGCATAACTCAGAGTACATACTTCTAGACTCAATGAAATGAAAAAGTACAGACTCGAAAATATACTGAGAGTCGGAAACTGAGCTGTCGTTTGTCCCGAACTGAAAGCAGACGTCGTGTGTCGTATTGAATTTATATAGATATTATTTAGTCAATGTAGTCAATATTTGGTTGACTGTGACTTTGTGTCAACAATCTCCCCCATATTGATAATTGACAAAATAATATATATATATTTCAATATTCATACCTTGACACAGTTGATTACAACATAGCTCCCCCATAACTGATGCAGAGCTAGAATCGAATAGCTCCCCCGTAATCAGTGACCGGTTCCGAGCTAGAAGTAGTAGCTCTCCCCCGTAAACAGTGCATATACCCTGTAACCTGATAGATAACATATTCCCAGAACGAGCACAGATATACACAGATGAATGCATAGAACCTGCATAGAACCTGTAAAAGTTTTCCCAAAACAAGCCAGCACAAAAATATACATATGTTTCTCCCCCTTTTTGGCAGTTAGCAATATAAATAAGCAATGAATAGTAATGCAACCACACCAAGAGAAAAAAAATAGTATAATACTAGACAAGAGAGTGCATTGGCATAAAAGAAACTACGAGAAATAGCATAAAATGATATCCACCAATCAGAATGTCAAACACATCATCAGGGTTCTAAGATAAAAATCCAGTACATAAATCCATAACTAAATAACTAAAAACATAAAGCAACTAAGACCATCAGCAGTGGCAGCAGCATAACAAGCCAGTCTCCATCACGGAGCACCAGAAGGTCCTGGAACATCTGAAGAACCAGGGAAAGGGCCAACGAAAAGATCCTGGAACATCTGAAGATCCACAAAAGTATCATCTGGATCCATATACTGCATGACCCACGGATCGTCTAGACGATGACCCGAGCGATGTGGATCCCGCTCAATAGGCACATGCAAATCAGGATGACGAGCAAGCGAATACCGCATATCATGTAGAGAGTTCCCAAGGGCACTAATCTGCAGAGTGGTACGGTAATCCTGCTGCGTCCAGCGATCATCCTCAATAGCAAAACGATCGCGAAGCATAGTCTGAAGCGAATCCAGGTTGGCAGGAGGTGCAGTCTGACCGAGCGGAGGGGCGTCAGGCTCCTCATCAGCAGTCAACTCAGTAGTAGCAACAGGCTGAAGGCGTCGTACCTTAGATAGAAAGGTAGGTGCCGGCAGGAATGGACAAGCATCAAGTGGTATACGAAAAGCACGAAAGATCATAGGAAGATACAGAGGATAAACCAAAGCTCGTGGTTTCCTCCTACAGCGAATCATCCAGTCCATCATAGTACGTGGAAGATTGAAATGAATTCCAAAGTGAAGATGATAAAGAGCAGAAATGTCAAGATAAGTGATTTCATCAGGGGAACCGATCTTGGGTAGAATGGTATTAGAGATGATCCAATGAAGATCAGAAAAATATGGGTTGAGATATTTCGTCATGAGCTTTCGAGGACGTGTGTATGGAGTGCACAAATCGTCCTTGAAGCTTTCAAGTGAAAGTCCGTTGGGAAAACGGAACGAGCGAGCATCAACAAGCCTTTCCCAAGAACTTGGCTCAAGAAGATCAAGATATTCGGCTAGTTCAAAGTCATCAAACGAGATATCGATACCAGCAACTCGTGAATAAATACGAAGGTCATCAAAGGTTAAGTTGCAGTAGAACATTTGAACGGCATGACGATAAATAGCAGAAGATGTAGTGACTAGTTCATCAAAATAGAGGTCATGGAATAAAGAATCATATTGAGAGAATATGGAAAAATTGATAGGATGTCCTGTGAATACCTGACGATTCCGAAAGTCACTAAACCAGTTGTTTGATGCATCAAGTGAGACAAAAAGTCTATTGTCATAAGTGGAAGGATGTTGAGGACGAGGTGGACTGAACAAAGGGTGAGGTGGTTGAAGTTGTTCAATGATTTGTTCAATTGATGGAGGAGAATCCGAAGAGGAAATACTCTCAACTCGAATCCTCTTCCCGCGATTGAACAAGCAAGGAGCCATTAAAAGATTTAAAAAAATGGTACCTCAAACAGGTAAAGAACAATGGAGGAGAATGGAGAGGAGACACCTTTTCTTGATTTGAGAAGCAATGAGGCACTCTAGATCAAAAACTAGGGTTAGGGTTTCAAGGAAAGAGTGTGTATAGGTGAGAAAAGGTGGTAATAGTGAAGGGGAGAGAAAGAATCCCGACATAAAGTAGGGTTTTGTCTTTGGTCGGGTGAAATATGACCATTGGATTAGAATAGATCCAACGGCAGAGCCAGATCCCGACCCTGGAACCAAGGGACCGAACTCGACCCGAACTCGGATAGGAGCAGAGTTCGGCCCGAGTTCTGGATCATTGGTCCAGAACAGAACAAAGGCTAAAATGAAAACAAAAGTTGAAGAATAACAAGAAATGATAACAAAGAAAAAGATTTAAGAGTTAAACAAAGAAAGTTGAGGACACCAAAGAGAATAGAATAGATAGAGAAGGAGATGTACACAGAAAACAGAATGAACTTTTTAGAAAATATCAATTAGGCAATATTAAATCGAAACGAGCCATATAATAAATAAGGATATATATTGTGGTTCAATAGTCCAAATTTGCCATGGGTTAGCTGCAGGGGCCGGATCCCAGCTAGCGGTAGTCCTGAGGACTAGTGCACCGTGTCGCTTAGGCTTTTACGCCTTGTTGTCAGAAGGACCCTTTCGGCTTGTACCCATACCAAATTCTTCGTAAAAGAATCACAATATACTCGATATTTACGCAGGTGAGTTTCAATTTATGACTGCTTTATCTAAGATTCCAAGTTCACGACAAAAAAATTGAAACGCTCTTCGGATAGTGGCTTAGTAAAGAAATCTGCCAGCTGATGATCAGTGTCAATAAATTCTAAGTTAATCGTGCCATTTTGCTGATGATCACGCAAAAAGTGGTGTCTGATCTCAATGTGTTTAGTGCGTGAGTGGCATACAGGGTTCTTAGTCAAATTGATGGCACTAGTATTGTCACAGAATATAGGAATATGCATGTAAGATAACTTATAGTCTTCCAGGGTTTGCTTCATCCACAGAATTTGTGCACAACAACGCCCAGCTGCTATGTATTCAGCTTCTGTTGTGGATAGTGCAACAGAGTTCTGTTTCTTGCTAAACCAGGAGACTAAAGCTTTTCCTAATAAATGACACGTGCCGCTCGTACTTTTACGGTCGACCTTGCATCCAGCGAAGTCAGCATCAGAGTAACCAATAAGATCAAATGATGTTGACTTGGGATACCATAGGCCTACTGTAACCGTACCCTTAAGGTATCTAAAGATACGCTTAACTGCGGTCATGTGTGATTCCTTAGGATTAGCTGATATCTAGCACATAGGCAAATACTGAACATGATATCGGGACGACTAGCAGTTAAATAAAGTAAGCTGCCTATCATACCTCGATACTTACGTTGATCAACAGGTTTGCCGCTCTCATCTGGTTCGAGTTTGGTTGAAGTGGCCATTGGCGTGCTGATTGGTTTGATGTTGTCAAGATCGAACTTTTTCAGCATGTCCTTGGTGTACTTTGATTGGCAGATGAAAGTTCCATTAGCCAGTTGTTTTACTTGCAGACCAAGAAAGTAGTTGAGCTCTCCCATCATGCTCATCTCAAATTCCGTCTGCATACACTTGGCAAATTCTTGACAAAGAGTTTCATCAGTAGACCCAAAAATAATATCATCAACATAAATCTGAATTAATAGAATGGTGTCTTTGAAGGATTTGATAAACAGTGTAGTGTCAATTTTCCCTTTAGAAAAACCTTTCTCAAGCAAGAAGCTGCTTAGCCTTTCATACCAAGCTCTGGGGCTTGTTTAAGGCCATAAAGCGCTTTCTTTAGCTTGAACACGTGGTCGGGAAATTTGTGATTTTCAAAGCCAGGGGGTTGTTTGACATACACTTCCTCCTTAATAAAGCCATTCAAGAAAGCACTTTTAACATCCATTTGAAATAATTTAAAGTTTTGAAAATTAGCAAAAGCACAAAGCATCCGAATGGATTCTAGTCTAGCAACAGGAGCATACGTCTCATCGTAGTCGATACCTTCCTCTTGGTTGTATCCTTGAGCTACTAGACGAGCTTTGTTACGTGTGACTGAACCATCTTCATTTACTTTGTTTCTAAAACCCATTTAGTACCAATTATAGAGTGATTAACCGGTCTAGGAACGAGTTCCCATACTTGGCTTCTCTCGAATTGGTTGAGTTCTTCTTGCATAGCAGAAATCCAAAATTCATCATTAAAAGCTTCAGAAATATTTTTAGGCTCTACTTGTGAAATGAAGGCAGTGCTAGCAACAGAGTCTCTTAATGATGATCTAGTAGTAACTCCACGTGAAACTTCACCTATGACTAAATTTTCTGGATGAGAAGGTTTGAAAGAGAATTTCTTAGGCAAACCCTCCAGAGAATTAGTTTCGAGTTGAAGTATTCATTGGAGTAGAAGTTGATGGCTCAATGTCATCATTAAGAGTATTTGCTGTACTGTTGTCTTCATCAAAAGTCACATTTGTTGACTCTTCCACAATAAGTGAGCGTTTATTGAAAACTCTATATCCCTTACTCTTGGCGGCATAACCAAGAAAGATACCATCGTCAGCTTTGGCATCAAATTTGCCTAAGTTGTCTTTGGTGTTAAGGATAAAACATCTGCAGCCAAAAACTCTAAAATAAGAAACATTTGGGGTTCTCCCAAACCAAAGCTCATAGGGTGTTTTCTTCGAAATGGGACGAATAAGCACCCTATTCAAAATGTGGCATGCTGTACTTACAGCCTCTGCCCAAAAATATTTCGGAAGAGAAAATTTATTCAACATGACTCTAGCCATATCGCCAAGAGTCCTATTCTTCCGCTCCACAACACCATTTTGTTGAGGAGTTCTAGGACAAGAAAATTCATGATCAAAACCATTTGCATTACAAAAACTTTCAAAATCTGAATTTACGAATTCGCCTCCATGATCACTTCGGATTCGAGTAATCATGTAGCCTTTTTCGTTTTGAACTTTATTTACAAAAACTTTGAAAACAGAGATAGCGTCGCTCTTATTAGCGAGAAAGAAAACCCAAGTAAATCTCGAAAAATCATCAACAATAACAAAAGCATAAAGTTTGCCACCAAGGCTAGCTATTCTACTAGGACCAAATAAATCCATATGAAGTAATTGCAAGGGTCTAGTAGTACTTACAGAGTTGATGGAATGAAATGAGGATTTAGTTGCCTTGTTTAGTTCACATTCGGCACATACCGTGACCTTTTTGAATGTGATGTCAGGCAATCCTCTCACTAGCTTCTTGGTAGAAAGCCTGGATATAGCATCCATGTTGGCATGACCGAGACGCTGGTGCCAAAGTAGTCGTTCGTCTTTGTGGGCATATAAACATCTACCTGCATGGTTAGTATTTATAGAGAGATAGAAAATATAGATATTGTCCTCTCTTTTCCCTTCAAAAGCAATGTCTCCTGTTGACCTATCATAGATATAGCAACAGTTTTGTCCAAAGTTAATATCATATCCATGATCAGCAAGATGGCTAATGCTGAGCAGGTTATGCTTTAACTCGGTCACTAGGCAGACATCCTTTATAACAGAAGAAGGAGGATGACCAATGATACCGTTACCTATTATGTGCCCTTTGAGATTGTTACCGAAGGATAAGTATCCTTCTCTTTTCATCGATAGTGATGAAAAAAGATTTGCGTCTCCCGTCATATGTCGCGAGCATCCACTATCGAGAATCCACTTACTTTCAGTTGAGGAGGGAAGGTCCACCTACATCAAGAGTAGATGTGACCTTTGGTACCCGAGTTCTTGAGGATCCTGAAAAGTTAGTCTTTGGGAACCAAGCATATATCCTTTTATCTACAAGTCTTCTAACTCTGCACTGTGGTGAGATGTGTCCATGTAATCCACAATAAGTACAGATAGCATTCTTATTTATACTAGGAGCATGAGAATAATATCTATAAGCAGCAGGATGAGGATGGACATGATGTGAAGAGTTAGAATGGTGAAGATGATTATGCATGGAATAAGTGGCATGGTGATGGTGTTTATGAGGCATAGAATGATGGTATTGTCTATGATGTGTGACATGCTGATATTGTCTAGATGGCATGACATGATGATTTTGTCTATATGGTATATGAGGACCTTGTCTATATGGCATTGCATGATGATCTCGTCTATATGGCATGGCATGATGATTTTTATGTGTGGAGTGATGTTGATTGTGTCTTTGTGCATGATGCTTGTGTACTAAGTGAGAATTGTTCTTACGTGCACGTGGTTTGTGAAAGTTTGTGTATATAAATGCATGGTTATGTGCTGCATGAGAATGACTTGGTTGACTAGCATGAGTGGTATTGTGCCCATGTGATTGGGTTTGAGGTTGAATAACCTGTTTACCCAATTTGGTTTCTAATCTTTTAGTAGCAGCTTGCAGTTCAATAACCTTAATATTTAAGCCATATATCTTAGTCATGGAAATCTTGTGTCTACTCTTTTCTTCAGCAAGCAATGTGTTGAGAGTAGTGATTTCTTGAGTTTGTTGCTCAATACGTGCTTCAGCATCATGTAAGCTTAATTTAAGCTTGGATACTTCATCAGTGTCATTAGTGGGTGATGTGTTTCTAACATTATCAAGAAGTAAAGAAATTCTTTGTATCTCATCTTCTAGACTTTTGATTTTGTCCTTGGCATGTTTATATTTACCGATAACCTTTTTGTGATCATCAAGTAAATCGGTGAATGCATCGCCAAGTTCATCAAAAGAGAAGTCATCTAAAGTTTCGTTTGATACCTTGGTGGAATTTGCCATGAGGCACACATTTGCTTTGTCTTGAGGAGAGTTCTTTTCTTCCTCGGAGTCACTTGCTTCGCTTTCATGCCAAATGCTTGTGTTGGCATACCTTTTTGATGAGTTCTTCTTGTAGGGCTTTTCATACCGGTTGCTTTTCTTTAAGAGCGGACAGTCTCTTCTGACGTGTCCAGTCTTTTTGCAACCATAGCAGATTAGGTTCTTCTTCATCGTCTTCTTGTGGTTCCTTCTTTCTTTGATTGAAGCGAAGGAATTTCTTGAAGTTACGTACCATGAGAGCTTGGTCTTCATCATCTGAGATATCGTCTTCAGTCTCATCGTGATCAATCTTTCGTCGATGAACTTTGAGTGCGATCTCCCTGGTCTTCGGAGCAGGCTCTTCGAAGTCCTTGAGGTCAAGCTCGTGAGTCATGAGCTTGCCCATCAAAGTCTCCATAGACATACTTGTGAGATCATTTCCTTCTATGATGGCTGTCACCTTAGGGTTCCAAATCTTTGGTAGCCCTCTGAGTAGCTTGCGGATCTTCTCATGGTTTGAGTACTGCTTACCAAGCGAGGATAACGGGTTGATGATGTCGAGGAATCTTGTAAACATTTGAGTGATCGTCTCATTTGGCTTCATCTTGAAGGCTTCGTACTCTTGAGTGAGACGGCTTATCTTAGATTCCTTGACTTGAGTGGTTCCTTCATGCGTCACTTCCAGAAGTCTCCATACTTCATGAGCAGTGGTGCATGTAGAGACCCTGTTAAACTCGTTCCTGTCTATAGCACAGAATAAAGCATTAATAGCCCTAGCATCTAGACTTGCCTGTTTCTTCTCCTCGACAGAATATTTGTCGTGTGGTTTCTCAATGAGGTCACCATCGACAACTATCCTGGCGGGCTTTTTGTAACCGTCAGTGACGACAGTCCACAGGTCAAAGTCTAGAGACTTAAGATAGAAGCTCATCCTTGTTTTCCAATATGTGTAGTTAGTCCCATCAAATAGGGGAGGCCTATGAGTGGACTGACCTTCACCATGATTGGAAATCAAGGATTGTGTGGTTGCCATGGATCAGCTCTTAGGATGTTAGTCCTTGTAAAGAGAACAGAGCTCTGATACCAATTGAAGAACAGTTTGGCAACTCTAGAGGGGGGGGTGAATAGAGTATATATATAATGACCAATTAAAAAATTACTCTTTCACGAACAATGAATAATCAGAGTAAAATGCGGAATGTAAATGAAAGACAAGAGAGCATACGCAAACACAGCAATTTTAACCTGGTTTCCCTCGTGGAGGACTAGTCCAGGCCTGAGAACTCTAGCTCAGGATTAAATCCACTATTTGTGAAATAGTAGCTTACAACCCGTGCCTTTACTTCAGAAGAGCACGTCAACTTCTTACAGAGAATCGCAGTGGCGATGCTTGGAATTGTCCAAGCGATTTCTTCACTCTTGCACAAGAATCCTAACTGAGAGATGCTGAGCACTCGAGACTTAGGAGGCTTGTGGCTAGTAGATGGGAAGGGTATGGCTTATAGAGCTTGTAGGAGAGAAGAGAAGAGAAGATTGAGTGATTCAAAATGAGAGAATTCATGCCCTATTATACTGATTTTTGAGGCAGAATTCGGCCAGAATTCGGGTAGGAGAATTCAAAAATTTGGCCGTTGGACAGCTAGCAACCAGCTAACCCTAAAATTAGGGTTCCTTGATTTCTAGGGGACAGAGTTCGGCCCGAACTCTGTGTGGAGGCAGAGTTCGGCCCGAACTCTGTCTCCAGAGCACAGAGTGATTCTAAGTGGGACTTGTGGGCAATTTTGTTTTGGTGGAGCTTGGGATTTTGGGTAGGCTTGTAGACTAAGTTCCAAGAGCTCAGCATAACTCAGAGTACATACTTCTAGACTCAATGAAATGAAAAAGTACAGACTCGAAAATATACTGAGAGTCGGAAACTGAGCTGTCGTTTGTCCCGAACTGAAAGCAGACGTCGTGTGTCGTATTGAATTTATACAGATATTATTTAGTCAATGTAGTCAATATTGGTTGACTGTGACTTTGTGTCAACAGCTTCTTCAACTCATCAAAAGCTGTCTGACACTCCTCTGACCAAACAAACTCAGCATCCTTCCGGGTCAGCCTAGTCAAAGGCTCTATAATCCGGGAGAAATCCTGCACAAATCTTTTGTAATATCCTGGCAGCCCAAAGAAGCTCATAATCTATGCCACTGAAGTCGACGCTGCCCATGCCTCAACTGCTGTGATCTTCTTCGGGTCCACTAAGATACCATCTCGAGTCACCACATGACCTAAGAAGTCAACTCTATCCAGGAAGAACTCGCACTTCGAGAGCTTGCCATACAACTTCTCCCTCCTGAGTGTCTCCAGAACCACTCTCATGTGCTCCTCGTGCTTCTCCTCGGTCTTTGAATACACTAAGATATCATCAATGAACACCACCACGAACTTGTCCAAGTACTGGTGGAACACCTTGTTCATCAAGTTCATAAACACTGTCGGTGCATTGGTCAGCAGAAACGGTAAACCAAGAACTCAAACTGTCCGTACCATATCCTGAAAGCGACCTTTAGAATATCCTCCCTCCTTACCTTCACCTGGTGATAACCTGACCTCAAATCAATCTTGGAGAACACCAGAGCTCCGCTTAACTAATCAAAGAGATCATCGATCTGCGATAGTGGGTATCTGTTCTTGATCGTCAGGTTTTTGAGTGCCCTGTAGTCGATATACATCTGTACCGACCCATCCTTCTTGGGTATAAAGAGTACCGGTGCACCCCAAAGTGAAGAACTCGATCGGATAAACCTTGTCCTGCAGCTCACCTTCTCCTTCAGCTCCACCAACTCACTGTTGTTCACTCGATAGACATGCTGAGAAATTGGTTCCGCGCCGGAAACCAAGTCTATCGAGAACTCTACATCCCTGTCTGGTGGAAGTCTTGGCAACTCCTCTGGAAATACATCCATGAACTCTGCAATCAAGGGATGTGGAGCCACCTGCTCTTCAACTGAAGCTCCGCAGAAGACTCCGCTGTCCTGCTCCGCCTGCCATCGGTTATACTCGAACTCTGGCTCTTCTGGCGCTCCAAACAGCACTCTACCCCCCTCGATATTCAATACGGGCGTGATGTCTAGTCAACCAGTCCATACCTAATACGATGTCGTAGTTCGATAGTGGCATGACGAGCAGACTCACCCCCAACTCTCGGCCTCCTAAAATAACGCTCCGTCCTCTGCAACACACTCACGAGGGATGACACCACCCCCGATCGTGATCATACAGGTCCTAGGAATGGTTCAGATACAAGACTGTGTCTAATAGCATATAATACTGACACAAAACTATGGAAAGCCCTGAAATCAAAGAGAACAAAAGCTAGAATGGAGTCGAGAAGAACCGAACCTGCTATCAACTCTCCGTTAGCCTCTTTATCCTCGGCTGCCATGGCAAAAACTCGCCCCTGCTGTCCTCCTTCCCGTGCCTGCTGCTGGTGTTGGAGGAACCTCTGCTGCTGTGTATGCAGTGGCCCCTTCAGCTGGCCTGCTGGAGCCTTGGCTGCTCTACCTCCTCCAAGTATAGGACTATCGACGCTACTGGACAGTCTCGCCTGATGGTCCCGGATCCACACATCAAGCAACTACCAAGCCTCTTCTTGTACTCCTCCCACTGTGCCCAGGCTTCTTGCCGAAAGTACAACTAATAGCCTGCTTCCTGGGTGGCTGCTGCTGCCCCCTCGGCTACTGATGCTGCACCTGCTAAAAAGGTGCCCGGCCCTGCTGCTGATACTACTGCTGATGCTGATGTACTGGCCTCTGCGGCTAATGCGGAAATGAGGCCTCTTGGACTGGCCTCCGCTGCTGCTACCACCCTGGAAGTCACGACCCCTCTTCAGCTTCAACCCTTGGTCGTCCTCCGCTGCCATAGGCCCAGAAAAGATCTCTGCAAAGGTAGCATTCTGGTCGCTCTTAGTCAGCGACCGAACCTCCCTAATCAAGCCTCGGCGGAACTTTCTCGCCTTCGTCTTCTCAGTCAAGTCATCTATGAATAGGGCCAACCGACAAAACTCTCTGGCGTACTCAGCAACTGTCTGGTTCCCCTGGGCCAGACTCTCAAACTGTGCCTCGATGTCTCCCAAGGCCACATTTGGGAAGAACTGTTCCTTGAACAGCTCCATGAACTGCGCCAAGTCTGGCCCTCAACTCCCATCCTGGGATCTGTCTGGTACCAAGTACGGGCTAAGTCCTGCATCTGACTGCCCGCTGCCTCAATCTGGAGTCGAACTGGCATCTCCGCCAGCCTGAATATCTTCTCGATATGCTCGATCCAATCGTCCACATAATGAATGCCCTCAGTGTCCAGGAACTCTCTAGGAAGCATCTTCTGGAAGTACTGGATATCCTTCTCTCTTCGGAGAGGCTGCTACTGCGCCCTCTGAGCAGTCACCATCTCTACAGTAGTACGAACCAGTTGATGTGCTTCGTCAATCCCCTGGCGGAAGTCGGCAGTCTGCCGCTGCTGCTGCTGCTGGTGAGACTCCAGAATCCTCTCTACGAAGGAGAAGAGAAGTGCAGCATCTACCATCCCCGCATGCGGAGGCTGCTTCGACGAAAGGATCTCAAGAAGTACCGGGCTCTGTCTCCTATCTGGTGGAGGAGCTCCTCCAAAAGTTGCAGAAATACAGACTCCTGAGGGCTGCACTGGCCCTGCGGTACCGAGAGCTGGCTGCTGCTGGATATGAGAGGTGCAGACCCCTCTACAGCATCCCCCATCCTGGGCTGATGCGATCTCGTCTCAACCATCCTGGAGACACAGATCAAACAAGAAATAATTACTGAGAATGAGTCGAAATATCAAAGGAGGACAATTAAAATTCAATGAAAGACAATAAGCAGCAAAATATATATGCGGAATCTGATAAGAGTTTTTCCTAGTGTGATTGAGTACCTTCAAAATATCCTAATTTCTACTGCAGGCTGCAGTGATATTCTAGTTCGAATACCACTACATTTCTATACTAGACCTGTATGCGCCACCACTAAAAATGTGTCACGACCCGTACCCTAGAGTAAGGGCACGAGACGTGGGTATGTCCAGCCTACGCTGCAGCATCGGCGGTAGAATGCTATCCTAGGTCAAACATCTAACACTATAAGTACCTGTACAGTATATACACTCCGAATAGAGGTGACATAGCAAATACAGTCTCAATCACATCTAAGGTAGAGCATGATAAAAGATAGATAGATAGATAGAACAGAATGAAAACCACAGAGATACAATCCAAATAAGTCTAAGTGTCTAAGATAAATACATATCCAGAATCATCTCAATATCTCAATACAGTAATCCAGAAATATTACAATGAAATACATCCTAATCTAGGGGAGTTTTATACACTGCTAATGGGTCCTGCTGCGGGTCCAGGTCACAACAGTCCTCTAGGGTCGCCCCGTAATAGGTCGGCAGAACGCCTCAGTCTCGTCCTCTGTAATATTTTCAACAGGTCCAGTCAGGACAGAAGCGAGTACAGTACATCTCAATAAATCATAACAGATAGGAAATAAAAATGTTAGAGAGTAAGATATAGGAAACTGAAAGAACATCATGATGAAAAGGAAGACTGTAAGTTAATAGATACAATATATAGAGAACTAACATTGCTATTGATTCAGAGTACAAGACGGTTATGTACACATGAAGTTGTACACGATTAATCTAAAGAGGTTGTACACGAGTAATCTACAGGATTAAATACATAACCACTTCTACTCCCCCCCCCAAACAATACACAAGGATCTAGCCAAGTTATGTTTGCACACGAAGTATAGTCGTACACGAAGATCATGTGAGCACATAAGTATACACGATTTCACACCATTTGTACACGAAAAGCATGAACACAAGGAGTACAATGCTCATGATAAAGTACGCAAATATGAAATACCCGATGTATCCGCTAAGGGGTTAACATCGCACGACAAGATCCATATAGTACTAATTCATGTTTCTATTGTGTCAGCATCAAGTAAAGTAATCTAACAGAAATATACTCCTAAGCAGGATATAAAATGATCAGAGAATGTACTCGCCTAGTATCCTGAGTATCTGGAGAAATCTACTGTCCGAGGAGTGGTGTATGTCTCCTATAGAACAGTACGAGTCACTACAAGTCTAAAATGATATAACAGACTGCTATAATGCATCTACATGATGTTTGGGGTCATCTAGGCTAAAATCAACCATCGGTCAACTCTAGTCAAACTACACCAGTCAAACTAGGTCAACTAGGTCAAGCCTAACCCAAACAAGTCTTACTAAGCCTAACCAGCCTATTCTAGCATACATACACATTATCTAGGCTATACAAGCCGACAACACACCTTAACTGGCATCCATGCCATACACACAGGCTATGAGCCATAGGCTATAGGCCATAGGCTAGTCACACATAGTCTATTTCAGACTTATGCATATTCCCACATATTTCACATAGCAATCTAATTTAGTGTAGTTCACACACACATTTCACACATATACTATATTAATAATATATTTAATTTATAATATAATAACACACATTTTATACATATATAGAACATTATAATATATCTCACACACACACCATATATATATAGTTTTTTTTTTGGAAAAAGGAACTTTATTGAATGAAAGGCACAAAAGGCCAAACCTAAACAAGTAAGCGCGCCTCGTGCGAAGAACGACCCAAACAAAGAAAGATACACGAAGTGTTGCCCACAAAACGGTAACTGGACCGAGCATCGAAAGGTTAGGCGGAAAAAAAAGAGCCCAAGGAAAGATCGCCCTTGCCCCTGTCAGGAACCCATGGCGGCCCAAAACTGATACGAGGTGTGAGTGCAACATCTCCACACACACACACATATATATATAATATATATATATATAGATATATATATATATATATTATATATATTATATATATAAATATATATATATATATTTATACATAATTTTATATATATATATATATATAAATATTATATATATTTATATATATATATATTATATTATATATATATATATATATATATGTATATATATAGAATATATATATATATATAATAAAAAAAAAATATATATATATATATTATAATATATAATAAAAAAAAAAAATATATATATATATATATATATAATATATATATATATATATATATATATATATATATATATATATATATATATATATATATATGCTGCCCTAGAGCGCCGCTTTGAAGACTTATGCGAGATCCTCTTCGGCGCCTCCGGCTTGGCTTTGGCCAGGCCGGCGCCATGTCTACGACCAAATCCTTTGCGGAGGCGGTCGCTGGTAGGGTGGAGGCTCCCCCTCGCCTCACCGCTAGAACAGTTTTTTCTTTTAAAGGTTCGCCCGCAATCACTTTCTCTGAGGATGAAGAAGATGCCCTAACAGTTCCACTTAAATACACACTCATTGGGAAATTCTTCCACTCCAAACCGCCTATCGAGGTGATTCGAAAAGTTCTGCAAGTGTTTGAGTTCAAGGGATCCATTAAAGCGGGGTTATTGATCGTAAACACGTTCTGATCCGGCCAACAATGGAGAAGACTACTTACGTCTGCGCTCCAAAGATATATGGTTCATTGCTCGTGCTCCTATGTGGGTTTTTAAATAGGAGGCTGATTTCTTACCTGCCATAGAGTCCGCTTTGATGACGGCGTGGGTTAATCTACCCGATCTCCCTCATCACCTATACGCTAGAGAGGCCTTGTTCGCTATTATCTCCGCGATAGGGACTCCACTGAAGATTGATCGGGCAACCGAGGAATTAGCGTCCAAGTATGGCGCATGTTTTCGTCGAGATTGATGCAAGCAAACATATCCAACGACGAGTGCGGATCAACCTATCCAGGGGCAGAAGCTTTTGGCAGCATGTTGAATATGAAAATATCCCATTATACTGTTCTCATTGCTTTTATCAAGGCTACATGGTGGACTCGTGTAAATTGAAGAACAAGGGAAAGATTCATCAGCAAGAGGACCGACCTGAAGTTATCATTAATGAACAGCCAGACACGCGTCAGGCATCCATCGTTTCGGAGGCTATTTATACTCTTCCAAGATTGGACGCAAACCAATCGGCCTCAATCGCCGTCATTACTACTGTGGGAGAAGGATGCACGGATACCGTTGATGGGAATACAAACCCTACATTAATGCCTGCCAATCTAGCTCCAATTTCGAGAGAGGATATTCCGGATATCAGCCCTCAACCAGCTGATGATGGACAAGTGGCAAACAAGCAAATGGCTGAGGGACAATTTTGGCACCTTCAACTGAGAAGACGGCTGTTTCAACTCTCTGACGGGTGACTCCTTGCCTCTAGACGACTTGGAAGAAGGAGAGTGGAGAGGTATGCCTACCAGGTGGGCTGATATGGTGGAGGAGGAGAAAAATTGCCACTTAGACACTGGGGACCCGCGTCTTGCTTCGGCCTCCTGTTCCGACCATGAAGAGTGTGACGAAGCTTCAACAGGGGAACACGACTCCACGTGTGAGCAAAAAACTAGGGAAATCTCATGCGCTGTTCAAAAGCGTGAAAAGAAAGGAAAAAAGAATGTGGTGCCATCCGACCGGACTACTCGGTCGACAGCACGCAAGGCGATCACTGGTAACCCCCTAATCTTAATGTTTAATTTCCTTATTTGAAATATTCGTGGTATTGCCAGCTCTATGACTCTTAGAAGATTGAAGGCATTACTTCGGGTGAACAAGCTTAATTTTCTCACCATTATAGAACCTAAAGTTGATCACTCTCAACTGCAACATTATAAAGTTAAGCTGGGTTTTTCTCTAGCTGTCTCAAATGAAAGAAGTAATATTTGGATTCTATCGAGGTCTGGGTGCATTATAGATGTGGTGGACTCTTTTGATCAGGCTCTATCTGTTAGGGTTTCTGACCCTATGCTGCTTATGACATCTCTCTTCACAATTGTGCACGGGATGGTAAGAAGGAAGGTAGACGGCTTCTCTGGGAACGGT
>JANAVB010002841.1:0-42500 GCA_029216955.1 Iris pallida
GGTGGCATGGTATAGTATCTTAGTGCATTAATCAAACTAGTGTGTGTGTGTGAGAGAGAGTGTCAAGAGGGTGAAACCTGTGTGTGTGATACAAGAAATAGGAAAAACAGTGTGTGTGAGGAGACATGACAGTGGTGGTTGTGTCATGAGTGTTCCTGTGCACATGAAGTATAGGTGCTCTGCAAACTAAAAACAGTGTGATACAAAAGAATTATGGACAATGATGTATAATAGGAAAACAATGTGTGTGAGTGAGGATTGCATTAGAGATAGGGATGTGACAGTGTCATATAGATCACAGTGAGTGTCATATGTGAAATTTGATTTACAGAAAAGGGAAACATGGCATTTGAATCATTCATCCCATGACTAACTAACAATGTTAGAAATTAGCATGGAAAGAACATGAATCTCGGTTGACAGTTTAGCAAGGAGCTATTGGCAGTTCAAAATTCAAATTGAAACCTATCTAGCAGTTCATATTAACCAAATTAAACCTGTTCTCAGGTTGACAGTGTATTGGAATTCTAATTTACATGTAGGTTTTCAGGTTTGGTAAACATAGGTAAATCTCAGTCCTGGTAAACCCAGGCTTGTGTACAGTGTCCAGTGTGTCTCAGAGTCTCAGATTTCTCAGGTTACATGTCCATGTATAAGGTTAACTGATACTCAACATCAACTGGAAAACAGTTATCATTGATTCAAATCTCATGAATTATATGATAGGTAATTCACAGTTCACTTCTTAGGCTGTTAACTGACAGTTAACATTTCCACAAACCATCAATATCCAATTGCCAATCCTAACTAAAATCAATCCAATTAAATTCTCACAAGTAATCCATCATTTAGATTTACTAATACACATATCCATGGGTTTAAACATGGCAATAATCATTCAAAATTCAGTTGGAAAAACTAGGATCAAATGACAGAACCAAATCAGCCCAATGTATCAGTGGTATCCGACATGCATATTCGAACCAACTCACAGTCTAAATATCCCATACTCAACAAAAGCCAATTTCGAATGTAACATTGAGCTAACCATGAACAACCAGTTATGTAGGGAGAATTTGCAACTAAAACAATCAATTAGAATTAAATTAAAATGGGATTCGAAGTTCAGGAAACTGATATCAGGTATCAGTCGAACCTTGAACCCAACTCGAATCAATATTCCATTCCTCATATCAAACCACCTATACTAACATGTAAACTCAATCTAACATACATATATATAATCTATTCATGACAATTTAGCATCAATATTCAGTTTAGAATGGAAACTAAAATCGAAATTTCAAAACTGGAATGTATGTATCAGAAAATTGGGAAAACTCTTGATTTCGAAACCCAACACCACATCCAAATCCAAACCAACTTGTACAGAGTGTCCCCCACGTGTACATGTGTCGGAGGGTCATACTCGTGTCCAGTAAACTGGACACAAAGTGTCCAAATTTGAAATGGATCCATCACATGAAACTGGCAGTGAGGACTGCCTCGTGCAGCCATGTCGAGTCCAATAGGACTCGACACACAACACGAGAAGGGTCGTGTCCGTGTCAAGTTATAAAGTGAGTCTAGGGCTAGGGAATAGACACCCTGAATCGGGTCTAGACCGTGTCGTGTCCGAACTAAACGTGCGTATCAGACGCGATTTTCCACGCGTGTGCAGCAGTGCGCGATCCGTGCGCGTGTAATTTCTTCTCGTGTAGTGAACCATATGCTCCCAAATTTTGGGAGCATAGTGTCAGTGTTTGTCCCATCATTCCCACAAAATTTTGTGTCCCCACGTGTCTTACACAGTGAGTTATAGGACCCGAGATGCAGGACACTGCACGCTATCCAGAACAGCAAGTTCGTGTCCCCGTGTGGACACGACACAACACGAAAATCATAGATCAATGACACGAAATCAAACACTACACCTAGCACTACAAATTCATTCAAACACATTTCAAAAATAATAATAAAAACACGAGTGTGGCATTTCATCAAACACCTACATAGATACATTGACACTGTCCCATACGGACACCAAACGGACACAAAATGACACAAATCCAATACCTATGGCTAGGGGACACCTAGGGCTTCCTATCCATGCAAAGAAAATGAAATTTAGTGGAGGGGATAGGATTTACCTATAGGTGCAATTTGTATGAAAAAGCCTCAAATGGGGGGTGTTCTTCTTGATGACCAAGTGCTCCAAATTGGTTCAAACCTGAGATTTCTCTCCATGGACAGCAAGAAGAGACTAATTAGAACCTAATGCAAATATTTGAGCTAAAAAGGATATAAAATAAGAAGTTATGGATTGGAAAAGATGGCTCTTTACCTCTTTCAAAATGTTGGAACATTATAAAAGGCAAGAACATGGAGGAGATAATTTTAGGGAGGGGGAGCCCTAAGTGGCTGTTCATATTGAGTGAAAATTAGGGTTAGGTTTACAAGTCATGGGCCATGGGCCAAGTCACATGAGCAATGGGCTCTCTACCTTAAGCCTTAAGTCCAACATTAAAATCCTTCCTAATTTCTCAATAGCTCACTCAAGTCAAAACCAAGTCAACTTAAGTTAGATTAGGGTCTCACCATGCTAATCAAGTCACCTTAACTAGAGTCAACATCTAGGTTAGTCTACAAGTCTCAACTAGTCAAGACTAACATAACACATAGCAATATTTAATTAATATTAAATTCACACAACTTCTCATAAATTATAATAAATTTAAATAAATCCTAAAATGACCAAAATACTTCCTAGGCTAAAATGTACTAATTAAACATCCTAATCACATGGCTAGGCTCTAGGGCAGACAGTCTCTACGGTTTCACTAGCTGCACACCAAATCACAAGTCATGATTTAAATAGTTTAAAAAATTAAAAATTACCAAAAATCATATTATTATCTAAATATCATAGTTAAATAAATTAAAATACAAAATTTCAAAATTATCCTTATTTTAGAAACTGGGTGTTACACATCACTGATTGCGTTCACCTCCTGTGCCCCCTGTGCGCTCTCCTCCATATAGTAGAGATCGAACTTATTGCTTCCTCTGGCAATCACTATCGAACCTCTGGAAAGTTTCTACTGACTATTCTCGAAGAGGCTGAAGAATTCCTCGTCATCCAACCTTCCAACCGACACCAGGTTGAAATAGATATCAGGGACATAATGAACATCCTTGAGAACAAGAACTGCCCATCTTCGTCCTCAAATGCATATCTCCAATGGCAACCGGCTTCGACACATCTCTATTGCCCATCTTTAACACTCCACAGTCGTCTGTCGTGTAAGTGGCAAATAGTGTCCTGTTATGATACGTGTACTGAAGTCCCTGAGTCCAACAGCCAAGAATTGTCATCGCAGGTGAGGTTTGTGATAACCTCATCACCTACGACAATCACATCGCCTCCATGTATCGAGATCGCCGCTGTAGTGTTCTCATCTTGCTTCCCCTTGTCGTCCTTCTTCTCTCTCTTCCAAGCGAAACAGTTCTGCTTGATGTGGCCCTTCTTGCCACAATGGTAACACTCCGAGTCCTCGTACCGACCATTGGACTTTTCTCTGCTCTTGTCTCTGCCACCACCTGGACCCCTGCTTTTGCCCCTTCTTCGGCTCTCTGAAACTAGTACCTCTGACTGATGGGATGTGGATGAAGTACCCTGAGAACGTCTTCGTATCTCTTTATTCAGTACCCCGCTCTTGGCAAACTCCAGACCGACTACGCCTTCTGGAGCAGAAGCGATAATAGATACTTGTACGGTCTCCCACGAGTCTGACGATGTACATAGCAACCAAAGTCCTTGAACCTCATCGTCGAACTTGACTCCCAGGGATAGCTGGTCCACCACCCCTAGGGGTAAACGGGTCGGACGGACACGGACAGTCCACTGTCCGTGTTCGGTCCGAAAATAAAAATGAGTTCGGACGGACGGACACGGACAATCCATTGTTCGAATTCGGGCCGGACGGACACGGACAACCACTGTTCGTTAATTCAATCGGACGGTCCGCGGACAAATTAAATATATTATCAAAATCTATTATTTTATCAAGATTGCTTGATAGTTGCTAAAAAAATCAAGTTGAAAGAAAATATAATGGAAGGTTATAGAATACAACAAACAATGGTAAAAGGTTAATGAAAATCGAGACCGGACAACAACAAATTGATGCAAAACCAAAATGATATGACATAATTGATGCAAAACCAAAAGGAGTTTCCACTATCGGACGGTCCGCGGACAAATTCGGACCGGACATGGATATGACAGTGTCCGTGTTCGATTTTAAAACGGACCAAAAAATATGTTCAAGTTTTGTTCGTTAATCAATCGGACGGCCCGCGGTCGAACCATTTATCGAGCCGGACACGTACGGACAACGGACTACTTTGTCCATTTTACACCCCTAACCACCTCCTGGAACTCACTCAAGTGATCCGTAATGGATGTACCATCTTTGTAACGCAGACCCATCATCATTCGGATCAAGAACAGTTTGTTTATCCCGATCTTTTTTGCGTACAAAGATTTCAGCTTCTCCCATAACGTCTTCGCATGCTCAATATTGGCAACGTGGTTGTACACGTTCTCGTCAACGAACTGCCGCATGTACCCACACACCTGTATATGCTCGAAGTTCCAGTCTTCATCGAATTTGTCACTGGCTTCTCGGATACAAATACTGGAAGATGCAACATCTTGACGAACAGCAAATCCTTTATCTTGCTCCGCCAATAATGGTAGTTGGTACTGTTCAGGTTCACCATGCGCACGGGCTTCGCGTCCATCTCTGCTTCCTGGTTTGACTGTCAACTCTGACACTTCTTTGAACCTAAAGCTCTGATACCACTATGTTGGGAACGAAGCGCGAAAACCGTTCCCCCAAACCAGAAAGTCCTGCGAGAGAACCGAGTAAAAGCACACAAACCAAAAATGTCAAACACAATCGCAGGCACAAAGATTTTTAAGGGTAGAAAACCCTTACGAAAAAACCACGGGACGATCGGAGTCCAACCCTGAAGAACCTCCACTAATGGAATAAAGAGAATACACCCTCTACAAGCTCCTCCCGATCCAACATGGATCACCCTCACTTGAAAGAAAAATTTTTGATTGCGGACTCCGAAGAACAAGAGATGCCGAAAAATTATTCGAAGCAATCTCTACTTCACAATAGTCCTTAATCCTCTCTCTCTCTCAAAGATTGTAAAGCACTCTTGTTTTGACATGAGTTTTCAACTAGCACGCATCACCCTTTTATAAGCCCTTGGTAATCTATACATGGAAAGCCAATATATATGGAAACTTCCAATATGCATCAATCATATATTTAATGGAAATCCAATCATAATTGGCTTGCCATAATTGGAAGCCCAATTATATGGAAAGCTACTATATGAAGGGTCCAATCATAAATATATGATCAAAGTAAATATGGAATTCCAATCATATATTTCCGTACCATATATGTTCCAAAATAGGATCCATGCACTCCCCGAGCTTCTTCGACACACGGATGACGCTCGTCGCTCTCCGGAATATTCTTCACATAGGTTGGGAACCCTACCCACTCCAACACACCCCAGGCAAATTCCGGATCCGCCTCTGACTAGCTACTTCATTTTTGGATATAGTTCGCTCAGTGGGAGGGGGCTTTTTTGTGTGTCTTTTTGGAAATCAACATCAAATATACCAAATGAGGCCTTAAGCCTGTGTTTGCAACAACATGCAACACCAAAGTTGTTCTATTATAACTTCTGCCTATTTTCTTCTTCTTCTTCTAAAAAGCTAGTTCAGGATAAGCGAATTTTGGAAGCAGGACTGGATTGCTCTCAGAAACTGTCTGTGCTTTTTGAAAAGCAGAAGCAATACCAGTTGGGCACAAAGAAGCTGCAAGAAACCAAACTCCAAACACCATCTAAAATGAACTGTTGTAAAAAAACGTACAACAGTACATGCAGACACTTGCAACGTGTGGATGAAGTGATGGTGAAAGTTCTGTGGCAGAACTTTGAATGCGTGTACCAAAATTGCAGATGAGTGTGGGGATCGTCTTGCCTCGACTCGAGCTTTTGGCTGGCTACTGGTGATCGCACTATCCACCTGGGGTGTTGGGATCTACAGCATATGAGGAGTTGGCTTCAAAATTATTGTGATGATGTAACGTACATAGAGCTCCAACCCCAAGTACCAACTTGAGTGTCACACCCCTTTCACATCATGTTATTCAAAGGGAATTCTCATTGCTCTTCAATTTTTCTTTTTTTTTCACATAAAATATATATTCAATTATGATATTTGGATTCCAAAATATTTAGATGATATTATATTTTATTATATAGCATCTGATATGACAGTTGACATAACAGCTGACACGATAAATTTTAATCCAAAAAATTAATTATCCAAATGTTTTAATGTTAATGTTAATATTAATATTAATATTAATGTAACTATTAATGTCAATTTTAATTTTAATGTTAATGTTAATATTAATATTAATATTAATATTAATATTAATATTAATGTTAATCTTAATTTTAATGTTAATGTTAAGGTTAATCTTAATATTAATTATCATATTAATTTTATGTTAATTTAATATTATTATTAATTTTATTGTTAAATTTTGTCATGCCAGCTGCTATGTCAGCAATCATGTCATATGTCACATAATGGGAGCTGGTATCACCCAAATATTTTGGAAATCAAATAACTTTTTGCAAGATATTTTCTGTTTGTGTTAGTAAAATATGAGAATTGCTACGTTGTCTGTATGCGGACCGGTCCGTCTGTCACGTGTCATCGCCATATTGACAGGACAACCGCGACATGGAACACGTGACTACAGGAGGGGCCAATGGAGTGCGATCGTGCGTCAGGCAGGCCAGTCTCCTGCGGACAAATTAGCTTTTCCGGTAAAATATGGTATAATATTTTTAGTTTATACCATATTTACTTGTAGAGTCCAAAATCTCTACTGCAGCTACAGTGCAGCATGCAGCAGGAGGTTAAATTGTCTTATCCGGAACTAATTTTGATCATGATTGCGGGTTGGTCCTGTTGGTCATGACCTGCGACTCTGACCTGTTACGAGATTATACTGAGCCGTACAGTTGTCCTAAGTAGAGGGAGTTGTCTAACTTGAAATCTTATTGGATTTATTCCTGGACTAGCGCCGTGTGGAAGTAAGTAAGTGTGGACATGTGGCAGTATTGTTGGTATAAAATTCATAAATAAATGGTTCCAGATATGATTTATTTCTCTGTCCGATTGTAACAATCAAGAATATATGCATATATCTTTACAATTTTTTTTCTTTCTATCCCACTTCTCAGTGGGTTATGTGAGTAAGCTAGTCTGACCCAAGAATCTTTGGGGCCTCCTACTTCAAAATAGGCTTTTAATGTTGAGAGAAAGTAAGAGCTGCTGGTCATTGTTTTGGAGGAATTTTAACCTAGTTATTGGCTTGGAGCCAAGCTCTCCATGTGTTAACATAATTATGCCATTGGATCTGGGGACGTACTCTAATAGGCTTAGGATACTCAAACCTAAGACCACACATATTACCAAAAAAAAATAGATAAGTTGGGTCCACAATCACTTTTTATAGATTTAATTGGAGAAGTATAAAGTGTCCCCCTTAACAAATATGTGTGAGCTGTATTTAGTTAAAGTTAGAATATTATATATAAGTTAATTAAATTTAAATTATTATTTTTAAATTTTAACATAGTGTTGATTGCGGAATTTATATATACTAGTATAAAAAATACTTTATGTACCTCCAAAATCATGTCTTTCCATATCCCTCCTCCACATGCACGAGCAAAATCTTATAATATTTGGAAAGAGCAACTAACAGTCTTGTTAATTTTGTTCTTCTGATTTATAGGTATAACTACTCATATTAAATTTATTAAATAAACATAGATGAGAACATTTTGAAACAAAAACTTACACTGTAAAATTTACTTTTCTCATTATAAAGTAGTATATATTTAGTTGACACGTAACATGTCCATCATGTCTGCATTAACCCAAAATAAAGAGAAGAAGAGAATTCATGACCTTCAAACAAAATGCTGAGATTTTATATATACTTGTATAAATCAAGTACATATATAACACGGACTAGAATCTAATAATTATCTAGCTCAGCAAATTAAGCTCCATATTATGCTTCAAAGTTCCAAACTCCGGTAGATATTGCTCAAGGAAATTATTTAGGACGAGCTATATATATATATATATATATATATATATATATATATATATATATATATATATATATATATATAAACACTTGCACATGCTCCTTCACTTTTATTAGCTATAGCCAGAGAGCACCTGCATCCCTGAGGAGTGGGACTAGTTTCCCTCCGAGATGAAGCGACATGATCTTGTCGGTCGACCCGACCAGCTTCCCGCCGACGAATACCGCAGGCACGGGCGGCTTCTTGCCGAGAAGCTTGGCGAGCGCCTTCTCCATTTCCTTCCCCGTTGGCTCCTCGTCGAGCTCGTGGACGTCAGGGTTGACACCGAGCTCGCAGAGGAGCCTCTTGGTAGTGTGGCACATGCAGCAGGAGCTGACGGTGAAGATCACCACCGCTTTCTGCGAAGCCAGCCTCGTCACTCTATCCATATGATCTCGATCGAAATTGTACCAAGAGTAGCTGCCTGAAAATATTAATGTTGCTATGGAGTCTGTGCTACCGATCAAAGCAGTTATATTACCAAGAGTAGCTGCCCTGAAAATATTAATGTTGCTATGGAGTCTGAGCTACCGATCAAAGCAGTTATATAGCAAGGGAAAAGGAGAAGGTCAGTTGGCAATATCTTGTAGTGAAGATACTAGAAAAAACCAAGGTATTGAAAGATTTGCTCTTATTCATATCTGAATTTGCCACGTGACCGCGATAGGGATATATATTGTTACTATGTTAATTAGCTTTGAATCTCTTTTTTATTTCCAAAATTGCGATTGATGCCAATGGTAGCTAGTAGTGCCAATGATCTTTTACTATAGGAGATCTTTATTCATAATTATAACTTTTGTGATCCAAAGTGAAGGACAAGAAGAATAAGTACAACCACTTGATGAGACTTCCATATAATAATATGATTCTCTCTCTGCAAAATATTAGGCTCTCTATTCTGTTAATGTTTAGATGTAGTTGTAGACATGAGTGTCAGACAGTAAAACAGCATGTAGGCTAAATTGTGCTAAATATTAACCAGAAATTGTACCATTATTAAAACTTAAAAATACTATCATAATTTAAAGAGAAGGGGTACTGGTGTTGTGCTGTTCAGAAATGGATAAAAGGAAACAAGAGAAGAGAAAATTTAAGTGATAGTTTAGCTCAAATAGAGAGAATCATTTTAGGCTCTTATAAGCATGGACTGAAATTACAGGCAATAATACAAATATCATTTTCCTAATAGTGCTACGTGGCCCAGGCGCAGCCTTGGACGTAAATCATGACCGTGGCCACGTATCAGCGTTCCAATAACACAATAATAGATCAACCGGTAGCGTGGGGAGCCAATGGCATGCTGACACGTCACATGACCTACGGTCACGATTTGTAGTACAAGGTCGCAGACTAAATATCATTTTTCTAATATGGAAAAAAAAAAAATTAACATTATCACAGTAGATAATATTGCCAGCCGTGTTTGAGCTCACAGACAAGATTTGTGTGCATCAGAAGCTGATTCTGGCTTTTGCTTTACCAGTCATGACTTTTCAAGATTCCCAATTTGTAAATGAATTGAAATAGATAAGAAAGAGAAAGTTGTACAGAATAATATATATATATTGGGTCCGAATCGGATCCGTCCGCGGGAGCCTTGTCGTTCTCGACCGTTGGATCAAGCGAGCGTACGCGGGGGCCCTCGCGGACCTCCCGATCGGATGGTACAGAGGAGGCAGAGCATTGACGAGACTCTGCAGACGGGTGTATATATATATATATATATATATATATATATATATATATATATATATATATATATATATATATACCGCAACATCGGATCTTGCCGAGCCCATGCGGGACCCATACGATGCCGCTCGATCGAACGGCCAAGGATCACGGGCTTTGACGGGGCTCCGGAAATGGAACTCCCGATCCAGGTGTAAATTATATATATATATATATATATATATATATATATATATATAAATGGCGACAGGAGATCCTCCCGATCTAGGGTTCCATGAATCCATGGTTGAAGGGGTCGACGGCCTTCCGACCAGTGGTAGGGGGGCGGGACAAGGACCAGATGAAGACTTATGGGAGATGGGAGGAGGTTGGACCACGGTGGGTCGAAGAAGACAACCGCGGCAAGGGTTCCCCGGATCTATGGCAGAAGGGAGGATGGATTACAAGGGGAAATCGATGGCATCGGGGAGGAAACAACGATCTGATGGGTCGTCCTCGGTATACTGAAGGAGCAAGGCAACCACAAAGGTACGGACGAGGCGCTACGGCAGAAGTCGGGCAGGATGGGAGACAAGGGATCCGGTCAGAGTTGCAACAAGGACGAGATCGATACGTGCCAAGGATGGGAGACAAGGGATCCGGTCAGAGTTGCAACAAGGACGAGATCGATACGTGCCAATCTCTGGCCGAGAGCAAGAGCTAAAGGGGAAGGAGAACAGAGCAGATGGCTCGGCTTCAGGAGGTCCACGGCGGCCACAGCCGGGCAACACATCCTCCCAGAGTCGACCGGTGTCGTGGGCAGATATTTGTCGCCCATCGACCATCCCAGAAGAGATTGATCTTCAATATGTTGAACCTAGTGTTGTCAATGGGACCAAGATGGTCGAAATTACAGAAGAAGATATCCAGAAAATAGTAGACTATTGGAAGAATACGTTAGTACTGTACGTCATGGAAAATCGACCGTTTTATGGCCAACTGAAGGCGTTTGCTCTGTGCACTACCAAAATACACTCATTTAGCGACAGTTTTTTAGCGACGGAAATTTTCTGTCGGTATTAGCGACGGTTTTGTGGCCGCTCAGCGACGGATTCACTACCAAAATACGCTCATTTAGCGACGGAGGTTTAGCGATGGAATTATTCCGTCGGTATTAGTGACGGATTCGTGGCCGCTCAGCGACTGATTACCGACCACAAACATTTGCCATTTTTTATTTTAATTTTAGGGACAGGAAAGGTCGCACATCCGTCGCTAGTGTGTCGGTGTTATAGCGACGGATCTTCGATCGTCGCCACGTAGTCGTTTATTTGGCGGGAATTGTGTATATAATTGGCGGGACATATCTTCGACTACGTAGCGACGGATATTCAGTCGGATAATCAATAATAGCGACTACCTGGCGACGGATTTTTCGTAGTCGCGATTCCGTCGCTAAATGAGCGTTCCAGACTTAAATGAAAAGGCGGGGGAAACTTTTGGCATTCCTCCTAAATTCAATCTCTCCTCTCTCTCTCTCTCTCTCTCTCTCTCTCTCTCTCTCTCTCTCTCTTTCTCTCTGTCTCTCTCTCTCTCGCGCGGTTTCGTGAACGACGACGGCGTCCTCTCCTCTCTCTCTCCCGAAGGTAATCTCCTCTCTCTCTCTCTCTCTCTCTCTGTGTCGCGGTGTCGACGTAGGGGCAGCGGGGGCGGCGGGCTTGGGGACATTCAGGCTTGGGGCGGGGGCGTCGGGGGCTGGGCGGATGGCTTGGGGCGGGGGCGTCGGAGGCTGGGCGGCTGGCTTGGGGCGGGGGCGTCGGAGGCTGGGCGGCTGGCTTGGGGCAGGGGCGGCGGGCATGGGGCGGGGGCGGCGGGCTTGGGGACGTTCTGGTGGTATAAGCTTCGACGGAACAGCGACGGAATAGCCGTCGCCAGGGCGACGGATAACCAGCCGCTAATCCGTCGCCTAATACAGCGACGGATTAGCGGCTGGTTATCCGTCGCCATGGTTCTGGAAATGCATGATATTTCCAGAACTATGGCGACGGATAATCAGTCAGCAATCCGTCGCTGTGGCGTCGCGGTAGCGACGGGTCCGCGACGACTATTCCGTCGCCATGGTGCTGGAAATGCCAAGCATTTCCAGAACCTGATCGACGGATAGTCCGTCATAAGACCGTCGCAAATCCGTCGTTAAGTACCGACGGATACCGACGGCTTGGCGACGGATCGATACGATCTGATACTCTGTTACGACGGGTTACCGACGGAAAGTTACGTCGCTATTTCCTACACAGTTCAATACTTAATAGTTGAAATGGACGGAAATCCGTCGGAAACGTGTCGCTAATGCTTCGTACTGTGACGTCGGAAATCCGTCGCTATTCCGTTGCCGTGACGACAACTTAGCGACGGAACGTTATTAGCGACGAGCTGATTGCCGACGGTTTATTTTGGCCAAAATTCGTCGGTTATCGGTCGCTAATGGTAATTACCGTCGGTTTAGCGACGGATGTGGCCGTCGCTAAAACGATAAATTTTGGTAGTGATTACCGACTACACGCCTTTGCCTTTTTTATTTTAATTTTAGGGGGAGGAAAGGTCGCACATCCGTCGCTAGACTGTCGGTGTTATAGCGACGGATTTTCCGTCGTCGCTACACAGTCGATTATTTGGCGGAAATTGTGTAGAAAATTGGCGAAACATATTTTCGACGACTTAGCGACGGATATTCAGTCGGCACTTATCAAAAAAGGCGACTGCTGGGCAAGGGTTTTTTACCAGTCGCGAGTCTGTCGCTATATAAACGTACCAGACTTTAAATGAAACGGCGGAGGGAACTTTTTGCATTCCCCCCAAATTTACTCTCTCTCCTCTCTCTCTCTCTCTTTCTCTCTCTCTCTCTCTCTCTCTCTCTCTCGCCGGTGTCGGCTTCGGTGATCGGCGTCGGTGTCGTCGTCGGCGTCGGCGTCCTCTCCTCTCTCTCTTCCGAAGGTAACCCCCCTCTCTCTCTCTCTCTCGCGGTGTCGTATAGGGGCTGGGCGACGCGCTTGGGGCTGGGCCGTCCGGGGCTTGGCGGCTGGCTTGGGTCGGGGGCTGGGCGGTGGGCTTGGGGCGGGGGCGTCGGGGGCTGGGTGGCGGGCTTGGGGTTGGGGCGTCGGGGGCTGGGCGGGGGCGTCGGGGTCTGGGAGGCGGGCTTGGGGTTGGGGCGTCGGGGGCTGGACGGCTGGCTTGGGTCGGGGTCTGGGCGGTGGGCTTTGGGCGGGGGCGTCGGGGTCTGGGAGGCGGGCTTGGGGTTGGGGCGTCGGGGGATGGGCGGCTTGCTTGGTTCGGGGTCTGGGCGGTAGGCTTGGGGCGGGGGCGTCGGGGTCTGGGAGGCGGGCTTGGGGTTGGAGCGTCGGTGGCTGGGCGGCTGGCTTGGGTCGGGGGCTGGGCGGTGGGCTTGGGGCGGCGGCGTCGGGGGCTGGACGGCTGGCTTGGGGCGGGGGCGTCGGGGGCTGGGCGGCTGGCTTGGGTCGGGGGCTGGGCGGTGGGCTTTGGGCGGCGGCGCCGGGGGCTGGGCTGCTGGCTTGGGGCGGGTGCGTCAGGGCTATTTGCAACCGACGCACACCCATAGGCACTCTTCATATATATATGCAACCGAACTACTGGGCGGCGGGCTTGGGGCGGCGGGCTTTGGTCGGGGGCGGCGGGTGGCTTTGCTTCTCAAATTCATCTGAGTTTATATATTGGCTAAATAATGTGTTATCCATATTAGGTGTTCCATTAGTTTGGTGGTGTTTGGATTAGTAAATGTGAATATATATGGGGTTTGGATTCATGGTGTATATGTTCACTGTCTCAAGGACAGTGCGAGTTCTAGCAGTTGTGTGCTTCTGTATAGATGTATATATCTATACATCTAGCTGTGATATACATATGTGTATGTGACAATCTCAGTTAGCGACGGACTAGTTACCGGTTAGCGACGGATATTTCCAGCTCCATTAATTGCATTAATCTACGGTACGACATGGTGATCAGAACATAGTCCCTGCAGCCATTCGACTGGCGAGGCAGAAACTATGTTGCCGTAGATAAAGTTGCCTGTCCTCCGACCCTCATCCCTCGGCAATGACGATACGACAACCTATCACTATATCTTATATAGTAGTAGATGATGTCTTAGTATTACATTAGTGAGTTCATCTTGATTCTGTTACGTACGTCCTTCAGATACTAGATACGATAAGGTTAACATATACTACACGATATGTATACAGAATATAGATGATTCACACTAATGTATGCTAGAATGAATCTTGGGTTGTGTTCTGAGCCATCCGTTCTCACACTTAAAACACATAGGAATTAGTAGTGTGAGAGCGCCAGAGAGAGTGAGAGCGCCGGAGGGGGAAAGAAGAGAGAGAGAGTAAAATGGTACGACATGGTGAAGTAGTACTGTATTTTGGCTCCAGTTCCAGCTCCATTTGATCTACGGTACGACATGGTGATCAGGACATAGTCCCTGCAGCCATTCAACTGGCGAGGCAGAAACTATGTAGCCGTAGATAAAGTTGACTGTCTTTCGACCCTCATCCCTCGGCAATGATGATACGACAACCTATCACTATATCTTATATAGTAGTAGATGATGTCTTAGTATTACATTATGTGAGTTCATCTTGATTCTGTTACGTTCTTCAGATACTAGATACGATAAGAACATATACTACACCATATGTACAGAACATAGATGATTCACACTAATGTATGCTTGAATGAATCTTGGCTTATGTTCTGAGCCATCCGTTCTCACACTTGAAGATAAATCGAATTATAACGACGGATATTAGGTTACTCTTCAGGATAATTGATGTCTATTTCATATTAATTTGGTTTGGTCTATATGATTCTTGGATAATTAGCGTGCATTAAATTCGTATGTGCATATTTGGTCTATGTGATTCTTGGATAATTGGTGTGCATTATATATTGGTTTGGTTTATGCATATTTTTGTGAACAGGGAAAGTGCTACAATTTTTTTCAAAAAAATTCTCAGTTACCGACGGACTAGTGACCGGTTAGCGACAGATATTTTCAGCTCCATTTGCATTAATCTACGGTACGACATGGTGATCAGGACATAGTCCCTGCAGCCATTCGACTGGCGAGGCAGAAACTATGTAGCCGTAGATAAAGTTGCCTGTCCTCCGACCCTCATCCCTCGGCAATGATGATACGACAACCTATCACTATATCTTATATAGTAGTAGATGATGTCTTAGTATTACATTAGTGAGTTAATCTTGATTCTGTTACGTTCTTCAGATACTAGATACGATAAGAACATATACTACACCATATGTACAGAACATAGATCATTCACACTAATGTATGCTAGAATGAATCTTGGCTTGTGTTCTGAGCCATCCGTTCTGATCAAGCATCTTCCTTCTCCTCTTCTCCACCATGGCTCTGAACCAATCTACTCCTCCCTACTTTCCTTCTTTTTATTTGACTCTCTCAGCCACATATGATATCCAGCTCAAATGTAGAGTCGGAGGAGAAGAAGTGGGCAGGAAGAGGAGGGGGAAGCAGCACAGCCGGCGGCATGACCCGGAGGGTGTGTATAGGAGAACTATGAAGAAAACCTATGTACTTCCTCCGGGTCATGCCGCCGGCTGTGCTGCTTCCCCCTCCTCTTCCTTCCCACTTCTTCTCCCTCGACTCTACACTTGAGCTGGATGTCATATGTGGCTGAGAGAGTCAAATAAAATGAAGGGAAGTAGGAAGGAGCAGATTGGTTCAGAGCCATGATGGAGGAGAGGAGAAGGAAGATGCTTGATCAGAACGGATGGCTCAGAACACAAGCCAAGATTCATTCTAGCATACATTAGTGTGAATCATCTATGTTCTTATCGTATATAGTATCTGAAGGACGTAACAGAATCAAGATGAACTTACTAATGTATGCTAGAATGAATCTTGGGTTGTGTTCTGAGCCATTCGTTCTGATACTTGGGAATTAAGTCATTCGACTGGTGAGGCAGAAACTATAAGGCTACTTGCATGTTCTTCCAACTTTAAATTACAAGATTACTACATTAGGTTACATAAATCACTAACCTCATCGCGGCCAATGTTTACAGTCTTGGTCTCAACTGTCTTCGATGCTATGATCCCATGCTTTCAGAAAATAGACAACGCAGACTCCATGGAATAGAATGGCCTTACATGCAAATCGTCTGTGATTATGTATCTTTTCCCTCCTTTCACAAACACGCCATCCTTGTTGCCTCCATCTGCAATCCCCTCCCACGCAATATCCTCATCCATTGCCTTACCACAGGGACATCGAGCGCCAATAACCGAACTATACATACGGTGAGTCTTGATATAGCACTCAAATATGGGGCACCCGTAAATTTGTCGAGGTTTTAAATCATCGACATTGAGTTTTAAACCCTCACGTAGCCATTCTGCTTCACTTCTAGGCTCGAGCAGGATCTTCTTGCAAGCTTCGGTCTCCAGATACTTAGTGTCAAGATTCTGGACGCATTCGTAGAGCATGTCAACGCATCCTAGCGTCAATTTCCTGCCGAGGATATTAGGTTACTGTAACTGGCCAACTCTTTCCTATGTGTTTTGGAATATTGGCCTTATCGATTTGGTATCGGTCGTATAGCCATTAAGTCATATTGGCCTTATCGATTTGGTATCGGTTTGGTATCGGCCGTATAGCCATTAAGTCATATTAGCCTTATCGATTTGGTATCGGTCATATCCGATAGGTATCGGCCGTGTTGGATTATTATATACCATTTCAGATTAGTATCGTAGAAGGTTTAGTAACAACTGTACTTGGATTTCTCTCTTCTAGAGCTAGATTACCATTGCAAGAGAGTCACGAGAGCGTAGATGGCCAGTTACAGAACATACATACTTTCTTTTCAATCTCGCTTTTCCTGATGGAAAAGGAAGTATGTATGTTACTGTAACTGGCCAATCACGATCTGGTGATTCTCTTGCAATGGTATTCTAGCTCGAGAAGAGAGAAATCCAAGTACAGTTGTTACTAAACCTTCCACGATACTAATCCGAAATAGTCTATACTAATCCAACACGGCCGATACCTATCGGATATGACCGATACCAAATTGATAAGACCAATATGAATCCTAGCTATTCGGCCGATACATGTACATATCGGATATAGGACGATACCAATTTGTTAAGGCCAATACCAATATGATACATCCTATACCAAACCGATAGACCGATACTAATCTGATACACTAGATACTAAGTACATCTGGCCTATACCAGCGGATCCACAAATTACTGCACGATAGGCCCAACGACTCCAGTTACATCCGGTTATTGGTGAGTACATGATTATATAGTAATTCTGTTAGTCTTATGATACAGATTTTTACTCTCTCATGCTACCAATGTCACAACTTTTCCAGTGCTGCTCCCTCTAATGATGATGAACACAAAAAACCAACGTCACAACTTTTATAAAACGATAAATTTCTTTACCCTATACGATAAATTTCTGTTGTCAGAAAGATGGCTCCTAGGACTCGTCGAGGTGGTGCTGCTAGTCGAGGAAGAGGTCTGTTTTCCATAAAGAAATTCTCTTTATTTGTTGTGTTTCTGGGAAAATTACAACTGTAGGAATCCGATCTAGAAGACGATCGCTTTATCCCTTAGACTATACGAAGAAGAAAAGCTCTCAAAATTTTGACAGTAGATATCAATGTATCTGTCCAATGAATGAGAAAAAGAACTCTATTTATAGAGTCAAAAATAATAACTGAAAAGATAACTGTCTTCACAGCCTGTGCTTAGTTGAAAATCACGCAGGATTTAACATACGCAAGGCTGTGAGCAGTTACTGGACGTGACCTGTAACTGTTGGACACATGGCAATCATGCATGAGTCGTGTACAAGTTACAGGACACGCATGCGAGAGATCAGTGGCATGGCTGCCACGTACTCCAATTTGATGAAATCCACGTAGACTTGTTGAAGACGAAATCCACGCGAACTCGGTGTAGAAAGCTTCAAAATCTACGCAAACTTGGGGCAGGAAGCTTCAGGATCCATGCAGACTTCGAGGCAAAGAACTCAAAAATCCACGCAAACTTGAGGAAGAAAACTTCAGAATCCACGCAAACTTGAGATGAAGATCACAAATACACGCAGACTTGAGATAGAACTGCCAGCTGTCTTGATTCGGCGTGTCTCGACTGACACAAAATCTCTGACAGTGATTGCTTTGTCAGTCGCATTAAATGACAAGAAACCCTTTTGGTACGCCAACTTGACGAAGGCTGAGTCTTGCTGAAGAAGATTTCGAAAATCACGCAATAGACGGCGATGATCTCTCGAAGTCTGTGCATACATGGCATACGAAGAGACATTCTTCGACTGTTGTGCTGTCAGTCATAATTACTCTCTGACAAATGATGAGCTGTCTTCCCAGCGTGATTTGTTTATATTGTCTGGATCAACTGAGCGTGACTTTTGACTCTGTCTTGATCAACTCAGCGTGACTTTCATTTTTGAGGCCTACAAAACCCCCTTCAAAGTTTTCGAAAAATGATAAATTATTTCGAAATACTTTGAAAATAGAGATGATAAAATGGATTTAGTCACGCTGAGATGACTCCAAAATTTTTCGAAAGTCGAAAAGACTTCGAAGTTCTTTGAAAACATCCAAATGAACTTATTAAATGTCATAATGACTCTTCGTTCTCCGAGACTGATTGTATCCAATTTATGGTGGAATATGAACCGCCGGCGAGCTCTGTTATATAAACAGGAAGAAGATTCATTTTTAATCTTCATCTTACGTCAATATAACACCAAAGGAAGAAGCTGAGGAAGAAGCACGCAAGTTGGGCTTTTGTTCCCATGGTGACCCCACTTTTGGGGGTGAAGAGCCAGAGCCCCTTGTCTTCGAGCTCAAAGATGATCCCTTGCAACTAGCCAAGAATTTCTTGAGCTATTTTGGCTTGGATGGCTCGTCCTCTTCTGATGGACGTGTAGAATGAAAATCCAAGATTTGTAATAGATTTCCATTATGATTTGTAAGAAAGTCTAAGAAAATGTAATAGACTTTTTTGTGGTGAAATGAGAATGGAAATGATAATTCTTCTATGCTCAATGATTTGTATTTGTGGATGAATTGTGGACATGATAGATAATAAAATTTTCTTTTCTCTTTTAGAGTATATGATATTATCAGTGGTATTATGGACGTGATAATATATAGGAACTCAAAAGAAAATAGATTGATTTCTATGCAGAGGTCAAAACATGACAAATGAGTAAGCAGATTCGGAATTGATTCAGAGGTTATGAAAACATGATAAATAACGAATCCCCACTTAATAAATTGATAGAAGATTATGAACGGATGAACTGTTAGAAAATGATGAACAGATGAACTGTCGAGTGGATGTAATAAATGAACGGATGAACCGTCAAGTATTAATGAATATGTGAAACGTCGGATGAATGTGAGAAATGAATGGATGAATGAATATGTGAAACGTCGGATGAATGAGGAACTTCTGCCTATAAATATAGCAGAAATCTGGCGAGAACGAATACTTCTACTCCTCAACATAAAAATATCATCTGGAGAAGCATCCAAGAAGACTGAGATAGCCTCAAAGGTTCAGAAAGGCACTGAAGAACGCCCTGCTGGTCCAGCCAAAATGAAGAAGACGGAAGCAGGCAAAGGTTCGTTTGCACCCAAGCCACCAAGGGACAATCTGGATTTTTTGCTCGAACCAGGAAGGACTGAAGAAGAGGAAGCCATGAGGATGGCCGCTTGCAAATTCCTCGTGGGTTCTAACAAGGAGGTTCTCGGCTCTTTTGCTGATCACGTCTTTGAGAAGGACGGTAGTGGCCCACGTCCAAATGTAGAGAAGGATGATAGTGATCTTCCTTAATATCATGTATCATCATTCATGAAAATAAAATAAAAATTTTATTTTTTAAAACATGAATTTGTCTGATGATTACAAGTATTTACATTTATACATAGTACTTTTTAAGGAATTTGCCATTAATAGGCATCAAAACTTTTCGACCATCCAATTCTGAGAGTTGATAAGCTCCATTTGAGAAAACTTTGCTCACAATATAGGGACCTTTCCACTTTAAGTCAAATTTACCCTTACTCATATGAGTCATAGTCATAGGACGTCTGACTGTTAGAACAAGTTCTTCTTTTTGATATGATCGAACTCTGACTTTTTTATTAAAAGCTCTTGAAATTCTAGCTTGATAGAATTCAATATTCTGTTGAGCAGATAATCGCTTTTCATCCAGAGCTTCTAATTCCTGAAGTCGAAGACGATCGTTATTTTCAGCAGTGAGTTCATTAGCGATTGCTATCCTTAAAGAAGGAATTTGAATCTCTAATGGAAGAACAGCTTCGCAACCATACACCAGAGAGAAAGGTGTACATTTGGTAGCATTACGAACTGTAGTGCGATAAGCCCACAAACATTCCCCGAGCTTGTCACTCCAATTACGTTTGTTAGTGGAGACAAACTTCTTTAGGAGTTTGATGATAGTCTTGTTGAAAGCTTCTGCCAATCCGTTAGCTGCTGGATTATATGCGGTAGAAGCCACATTATTGATCCGATGATCGTCACAGAATCGAGTAAATTTCTGGCTGACGAACTGTGGTCCGTTATCATGAACAATGCGTCGAGGAACACCAAATCTGTAGATGACGTGGTGCTTAATAAAGCTGATGACATTAGACGTCTTAACTTCAGATAAAGGAATGGCTTCGGCCCATTTGGAGAAGTAATCGGTTATTGCGAGAATGAACCGATGACCTTTAGATGACGGTGGATTGATCGGGCCGACAATGTCCATGCCCCAAGCTTCGAAGGGCCATGATGCTGCCGTCGGATGTAGAAATTCCGAGGGTTGATGAATAAAATCCGCATGAATTTGACAAGCTTTACACTTCTTTGCATATTCGATGGCATCAGATACCATGGTGGGCCAATAATAACCCATACGTCGAATACGGTCTTGAAGTTTTGGTCCTGGCTGATGTGCTCCACAAATTCCATCATGTGCTTCACGAATGATTTGTTGAGCTTCATCGCCGGCAACACATCGAAGGAGTAGACCATCATAAGCTCGACGATATAAGGTCTTTGTTGTATGATTGTAGTAGAATCTGAGTGATCGTCGTCTGATAGATGCTGCCTCACTCGGATCATCCGGAAGAATATCATATAATACGAGATCTAAGAAAGGAAGTCTCCAATCTTTATCCGTATTTTGATTCTCAGTCGAGTTACTGAAGATGAATTCCATGCTGGAATCAGATGAAGATGACATCGATTTACGACTGAATCCAAATCCTCTTGTTGTGTTGACGTCATGAGATGTTGATTCTTCAATGTCAACTGGAAGTCCTAGAGTCAAGTTATTTTCAAGATAAAATAATTCTCGATTACGAACAACAATTATTTGTTGCCGTCTGATTGGAATAGCCAGCACCGCTGCAAGATTAGCAAGGGCATCAGCTTCTGTGTTACATGCTCGCCTAACATGTTCAATGAAGAATTCTTCAAACGAAGAAGCCATAGATATAGCTGTTTTATGATAAGGAACCGATCTTGATGGCAAACTTCATAAGTACCCCTGATCTGATTGACAATGAGTTTAGAGTCTCCATACGCCTCCAAATGTTGAATATTCATATGTTTAGCAAGTTGAAGACCAATAAGTAATGCGTTGTACTCAGCTACATTGTTTGAACACGGCTGATCGAGAGAATAAGCTCTTTGGATAGCAAGACCTTCTGGCGATACAAGAACAATTCCAACTCCAGCGACAATATCGCCATTAGGACCAATTCTTGATGCTCCATCAAAGAATAGACGCCAAGTAGGATCTTCTTCAGCAATTTGATTTGAATCTAGGACTTCATCTGGGATTTCATCATAGAGTTTTGAATTTGCTGGAATTGAGTGAGCAGCCAGAAAATCAGCTAAAGCTTGTCCTTTGAATAATTTCTGAGGAATATAGTGCATGTCATACTGAGCAAGTAGGATTCCCCAGTTAGCCAATCGAGAATTCAAAACACTGGGTTTCTTCATCATGATCCGTATAGGATTGATCCTGGAAATGACATGAATAGTCTGGCCAATGATATAATGACGTGTCTTTTGGACAGCAAACATCAAGGCTAGACATTCTTTTTCAACCGGTGAATATCGAGGTTCAGCTCCAGTCATAGTGCGGCTGAGATAATAAATGGCTTGTTCATGGCCATTTTGATTCTTTTGAGCGAGTAATGCACCCAATGAATGACTCATTGCTCGAGTATAGAGGAGGAACGATATTCCTGAGACGGGAGGTACCAATACTGGAGGGTTCATCAGATATTGTTTCATATCATCGAATGCTTTCTGACATTCATCATTCCAGACAAAAGAGACACCTTTCTTCATAAGTTTGTTGAATGGTCTGCAGCGTCCTGATAAATTAGAGATGAATCTCCTGATATAAGCGATTCTTCCTTGAAATCCTTGTAGCTCTTTTAAGGTGCGTGGAGGACGCATCTCTTGGATGGCTTTGATCTTCTCGGGATCCACGTGTATACCTTTAGAGGTAATGACAAAGCCGAGAAATTTACCACTAGAGACGCCTAAGAAGGACTTAGTAGGGTTCATCTTTAATTGATGCTTACGCATTAGATCAAATATAGCCTTCAAATCTTGGATATGATCCTCCGTTTGTCGACTTTTGACTGCAATATCATCAACATAGCATTCGACTGTTTTTCGCAAATGTTCACGGAATATAGTGCTCATAGCTCGTTGATAAGTTGCTCCTGCATTCTTGAGACCGAATGGCATAACTGTATAACAGTATGTACCAATCGGCGTTCTGAAAGAAGTGTGCTTCTCGTCATTTGGAAACATTTTGATCTGATTGTACCCAGAATACCCGTCCATGAATGACATTCGTTCAAATCCACAGGTATTATCAACCATGACATCAGTGATTGGTAGAGGGAATTCGTCTTTAGGACATGCCGCATTGAGATCGCGGAAGTCTATGCATACTCTGATCTTTCCAGTCTTTTTAAGAACAGGAACAATATTAGCCACCCAATCAGGATGTTGTTCCTCTCTAATAAACCCGGAGGTAATGAGTTTATTGACTTCAGCTTCAATTGCATCTATAATATCTGGACAAAATCGTCGCTGTTGTTGTTTGACCGGTTTAGTATTCGGCAAAATATTGAGCTTGTGAGTTGCAATTTGAGGATCAAGCCCTGACATATCTTCATAACTCCAAGCAAAGACATCAATGTAATCACGAATGAGTTTGATCATGTCTTTCTTATCAGTTTCTGAAAGACTTTTACTGATGAATATTGGTTTGGGAGATCCCTCTTTACCAACATCTATTTGAACAAGTTTATCTTCAGTCGGAGGTTCTTTTTGCTCGAAACGGAACTCCCATTGATTATCTAATCTTTGGGCCCACTGTTCTGATTCAGGTGAGATTTCAAATTCTTCTTCGTCTTCATCACTTTCTTCATAATGGTCAATGGAAACTATGTTGGAAGACAAAATATTGCAGTAGAGGTCACTGATACTCGTATCGGAATCCCAAGAAGTGGTACTAGAAGAATCAGATCTCTTATCTTCGTCAGACTCGAGATCTTCATGGATAATATTGATGAAAGGAGTAGGAGCAGTATAACCCAATCCGCATTTCGTCCTTCCATATTTCAAAGGAGGAATCCGGACAAGTATTTTTCTTCCTTTTCCATCATTGAGGCCAGTCCTGAAGTCATAGCCCATATTTTTGATGATGTCTCTAGATTGCTGACTATAACGACGTAGTTGTAATCTTCCAGTATCATCATTTTTGTCATCATCTTCAAGATCAGAAGGATTTTGAGGTCCTTTGTAGAAGAATATTGGAATGTCTCCTGGCTTTCTGCTTAGAACTAGAAAGTATAAAGATTGTACAGGTTCTAGAAATACATCTGTATGAACAGTCTGTACAACTCCTATGGTTATTGTGTTCAAGTCATCTAACAGATGTAAATAACTATGAACATAATTACACACATCACGTACTGCAAAGGTGGAGGCTTTTCATTAAATGTAAAAACAGCAATATTTACATTGGGAGAAGGCTGAGCCTTAGAGATTTTAGCCAAGTCAATGACTAAAGGGGGAGAAGAAGAACGAGAAGAAGCGTTGTTTCGATTAAGATCGATAACAAATGGCTCAGAAGAGGTGAGCTCCCTTGAAGTTTGAGATGGAAGAATAATCTACCCTCCAACTGAAATTAGCAGAGTATCTTGTGAAGATACAGGAACTGTAGTACGTCCACTGACAGGAATGATCAGTGTATTTTGAGTAGATGACTGAGGTAACGGAGAGATCCGTCCACTCACTGGGATGATGAAAGAATCTTCTCCAGAGGGTTTAAGAGATTGTTGCTGAGTAGTTCGACTTTTAACAGGGATTATTAAAGTCTCACTTTGTGCATCTTCTTTCTCCATAGCTTGTATGATCCTTGTATACTCTTCTTTTGTACATTCGGGAATCATTGAAATAAGCTTCAACCCCATGGAAGGGATTTATATCAGCAACTTCTTTTTGTACTCTTCCATTGCTATCAATGTATTTAAAACATTGATGAAGAGTAGAAGGCACCACATTATTTTCATGAAGAAAGGGCCTCCCCAGAAGAAGATTATAGGATCCCGCGATCTCGATCACATAGAAAGTGACTTTAGATCTGAAATCGCCTATCTGAAGCTTCAGATGAATCTTTCCCAAAGGCTCGCTTCGGCTTTGATTGAATTCCAAGATAGTAGTAACCGTCTTGGAGAGCTTGTGAAGAGGGATTTTTAGTTCATCCAACAGACTCTTCGGCATTATACTTATAGCAGACCCTGGGTCAATGAGGATACGATCTATCTTCATCGTATCAATATAACCAGTGTAGTAGAGAGGTCGGTCATGTCGATTATCCTCCAGTAGCATGTCGTCTTGTGTAAAGGTGATATTTGGGATAATCTCCAGTACACTGTTGCAATGTAAGCAAGTGGCAGGTTCCGCATCTGGCTTTTTCAATTGTGCAAGACAAGAGTCAGCTTGTAGAAGTGCTTCACTTAACGTCTCCCGAGTCTCTTTGGAAAGATGTAGAAGTTCAAAGAGGGACATTCTAGCTGGAGTATTAGCAAGCTGAGCTAAAATGTCAAAATTATAAGGCCTCTGAAGTCCAAGAGGAGAGGACTTCTTGATTGGCTTATCAAACCGAGCCTGTTGTTTGCCTTTTTCCAAAGCTGTAGACTTGGGAAGAACAGGTTCAGTAGATGATTCTTCTTCAGGAAGAACATTAGAAGCATTTTTATCAGCTTGAGAGATGTCAAGAGGATCCTCAGGACTTTTAGAATAATCCTTTAGGTAAGGTTTCCCCGTTCGAGTAGCACTAACAAGTGCTTCTTCTTTGTCTTTTAGCTCTGTGTCAGAGGTAGACCCAAGAGAAGTCATATGACATGACTTGATCTTTTCAGCCTTCTTGGACTTTCGAGAAGAAATCTTTTGAGGAGAAGGCGATTCGAAATCTGCCACTAGATCAGGATGGATCCACATAATTTCTCCAGTCTCCAAAGTGATTGGTGCTAATCCTTCAGACTGTGGAAGAGGAATATTTACTATTTCAAGAGTCGCCTTGGGAATAGGAACAATCCCACCTTCAAGGAGTTGAGGAGGGAAATCTCCAAATTGCATAGAGACGACATTAGAAGTGACAGTCTTCTCTTTTGGAGTAAGAGAGATAGCTCCAGATTTAATCATTTCTTGGATCTTTCCTTTCAGTACATAACATGTACGAATTGTATAACCCATCATTCTGTGATATGGGCAGTATTTGGGATGATCTATCTTACCAGCTTCATCAGGTTTCTTGATCTCAGGTAATTGTATCTTATTACCTTTCAGCAGACATTCAAAGATACCAAGGACATCGTCGTCATCGAAAGAATATTCTTCTTTGGGGCGAGGTATTCTTGATTGTTGAATTGTAGAAGAAGTTTGAACAATTGATGTATCTTTGCTCTGAAGATTAACTTCAAGAGTTTTCTTTTCCCTTGCGAGCATTGTTTTTATTGTTAGCACCTTGTCCTATTTCTTTAGGAGTCATCTGCACTCCTAAACCTTTGAAGATTTCAGCACTGATTTCTGCAGCTTTGGCACTGACTATGAAGGAAGGCCAATCTTGAAATTGAGTGGACCCTGTCCACATACTGATGATTGGCAACAAGTTTGATTTGCACGTGTCAATGGTGACAGCATCAGGAGTTCCAAGAGGCATCTTCAGAGCTTCTCTTCGAAACCGTTCAATGTATTCCTCTGTGGATTCATTATTTTTCTGCTTGATTCTAATAAGAGCAGACATAGTCATGTCATTCAGCCCTTCATAGAACCTTTCAAGAAACATCTGTTTGAAACCAACAAATGAGGTAATGCTCCCATCTGGGAGACTCCTATACCATTCATAAGTCGTTCCCTTGAGACATCCAATAAATACCCGAGTAAGGAGGGCATCACTTGGTTGCAGTTGATCAGTCATCACTTCAAAGTGATTGATAAACTGACTTGGAGAAGTGGTTCCATCATAGAATGAGATAGTAGGAGGCTTGTATTTAGGAGGATATGATACTTGCTTCCATTCTATCGGATAAGGCTGCTTGATGCCTAACCTTTGTAAACCATCCTTCTGTTTGAATGCCTCGAATTGAGTTTTGAGATTCTTCAATTCTTCAGAGACAACTCCCGAAGATTGTGGAGTTGTGGCTTGTAGAGAATAGTTGGGAGGAGGAACATCATTGTAAGCACTACCCCCAGCTCCAGAGAGACTAGGATTTAGTTGAGCTGGTCCAGGAGTATTGGATTGTACTGCTGGAAGAACTTGTACTGGACTTATATCAGTATCAACTGGTATGGCATCTGGTACAGTCTGTCAATTTTGCAACTGAGCTGTCATGAGTTCATACATCGACTTCATTGTGTCAGTCATAGACTTCATTTGCTGTTCCAAAGAAGCAATTCTTTGATCTTGAGGAGTCAAGGAAGAAGAAGGTTCATCAGTATTCCCATCAACCATGTAAGTCGTGACTGTATGAGGGATTATTGATGAACTAGTGGATGTTGTATGTTCTGAATCATTGCTTCGTGCATCAAAGTCAACTATAGGAGAATTACCCCCAGTAGGAAGAGGTGGGAAGTTAAATTCTCCAAGGAATTCAGAATCAATTTCAGGGATCAAATTTCTTTGACTAGAAGCCAGGACTCTTGCTCTGGTGTTTCTATATACTCCATCTGGACTATCAACTCTACCTCCGGTGTCCCGAGAAGTCATGTTGACAGAGGCAAACAAAGGCTCATTTTCATTAGGTATAGGTTCATACTGAATCCTATTGAAGACAGACTGTCGTTTAGTTTGACATCTGCATTGCATTGTGATTCTTGGCTGGAAGTCACATTCATGATCACCATGGTCTTGAACCGTTGATTGACATCTGCAGTGAATTATGACTCTTGGATAGAAGTCACATTCAGCATGTTCTTTTAACATAGAATTACTCCTTCTCTTCTGTTGAAGATATTCCCGTAAATCTGTTTGTGAAGATTGAGGAGTATATTTCCTGTTCTTGGGTCTTAATGGCTCTTGATTATATAAAGAGTGATTAATGTAAGCCACATAGTTTCTTGCATACTCTGCATCTGGATCTTTTATCTTCATATCCAATTGGTATGGTTTCTTAACACCAGAAGTGCTGAGTTTTGTTCTTAAATCAGTAGAAGGTAACACATTGGTTTTGGAAACATGGAGTTTTCCTTCCATTGATCTGGATATTTGCAGAGAAGGAAGAGTTGAACCACTCCTTTGATTAGGAGTTGGTAACAGACCCTCTTTAATGGACAGATTCTGTGCCCAATTTGAAGAAGTCATAGGAGAAGATATTAATGAATATTTCTTCTTAGACTCATTCAAATTTTGAGACATAGAATGTCCAGAAGGAAGAGTAGTCAAAAGACCATCTTCTTTCCTTTGACTAACAAAAGTATCAGTCAAAGCTGTTCCTGAAGTAAAAACTACAGGAGCAGAAGAAACAACTAAAGAGTTATTCCTTTTCGAAGGGACTTTGTGTGGAAGACCACCCCCAGTTCTAGTAGAACTCGGTAAAGAAGAAGAGATAACTAAGGAGTTATTCTTCTCTGATAAAATACACGCTGAAACAGATTTGGCTAAAGAACCAGTACTGTTAGCGTGACTTTTGATTTTAGAATTACACGCTAGAACAGATTTGGCTAAGGAACCAGTACTGTCAGCGTGACTTTTGAATGTGGGATTACACACTGGAATAGATTTGGCTAAGGAGCCAGTACTATCAGCGTGACTTTTAGAGTTGAATTTGCACACTGGAACAGATTTAGCTAAAGAGCCAGTACTGTCAGCGTGACTTTTAGAGTTGAATTTGCACGCTGGAACAGATTTGGCTAAGGAGCCAGTACTGTCAGCGTGACTTTTAGAGTTGAATTTGCACGCTGGAACAGATTTGGCTAAGGAGCCAGTACTGTCAGCGTGACTTTCAACTTTGGAGATACACACTGGAACAGATTTGGCTAAGGAGCCAGTACTGTTAGCGTGATCTTTGATTGCTGTCATCTTCGAGTGCACAAGAGTGTGCGTGCTTGCAGTAGAGCTCTTGCCAGTGTTAGGAGCAGACACTGTGGCAGAGACTTCACCATTGACTGCCAACTGATTCTTAGGGACATAGACAGAGTGTTCCTTCGACTTGGCAGTGATGATGGAGGCTGGAGTGGGCTTGCCACCCTTAGTCCGCTGCATTTCTTCATAGGCGAGTTGATCGAATTTGATCGTCATCACCTTCTTCGTCGAGCCGATTAACGAAGTGTCGCATTGAGTTGTTGCCATCTCAGAAGAGGAGATGGTTTTCCCCAGCAGAGTCGTCAATTTGTTTTCCATAAAGAAATTCTCTTTATTTGTTGTGTTTCTGGGAAAATTACAACTGTAGGAATCCGATCTAGAAGACGATCGCTTTATCCCTTAGACTATGCGAAGAAGAAAAGCTCTCAAAATTTTGACAGTAGATATCAATGTATCTGTCCAATGAATGAGAAAAAGAACTCTATTTATAGAGTCAAAAATAATAACTGAAAAGATAACTGTCTTCAAAGCCTGTGCTTAGTTGAAAATCATGCAGTATTTAACATACGCAAGGTTGTGAGCAGTTACTGGACGTGACCTGTAACTGTTGGACACATGGCAATCATGCATGAGTCGTGTGCAAGTTACAGGACACGCAGGCGAGAGATCAGTGGCATGACTGCCACGTACTCCAATTTGATGAAATCCACGCAGACTTGTTGAAGACGAAATCCACGCGAACTCAGTGTAGAAAGCTTCAAAATCTACGTAAACTTGGGGCAGGAAGCTTCAGGATCCACGCAGACTTCGAGGCAAAGAACTCAAAAATCCACGCAAACTTGAGGAAGAAAACTTCAGAATCCACACAAACTTGAGATGAAGATCACAAATACACGCAGACTTGAGATAGAACTGCCAGCTGTCTTGATTCGACGTGTCTCGACTGACACAAAATCTCTGACAGTGATTGCTTTGTCAGTCGCATTAAATGACAAGAAACCCTTTTGGTACGCCAACTTGACGAAGGCTGAGTCTTGCTGAAGAAGATTTCGAAAATCACGCAATAGACGGCGATGATCTCTCGAAGTCTGTGCATACGTGGCATACGAAGAGACATTCTTCGATTGTTGTTTTCTGTCAGTCATAATTACTCTCTGACAAATGATGAGCTGTCTCCCCAGCGTGATTTGTTTATATTGTCTGGATCAACTGAGCGTGACTTTTGACTCTGTCTTGATCAACTCAGCGTGACTTTCATTTTTGAGGCCTACAGGGTCGAGGTAAGAAACCCTTGGAGGTCGACACGGAGGAAGTCTCCGTCGTCAAACAAGAGTCGATGACTGTTAAGGAGAAGGTGTTACCAAAGGTCGAGGTCAAGGAAGAACTGCTGACCATCAGGAAAGAGATTGCTCCCAAGTTTGAAGCTAAGGAGGAGCCACCGTCAGATAGTAGTAGCATCGGGACCGACTCTCCTGTCCCTACAGAAGACCTCAACCAGATTGAGCCTTCATATGCAAAGTGGCTGATAGAATGGTACATGCCTCAACGCAACTATCATCCCTGGCTGTGAGGATTCATCGTCTGACTTATGGTCTTTGTTGAGGCCAAAGTCGATTTTTCTATGTGTTTTGGAATATTTGTGAAAATTTTGGAATATTTATGCTATGATCGGTCGCCAGCGATGGATATTAGGTTACTGTAACTGGCCAACTCTTTCTTATGTGTTTTGAAATATTTGTGAAAAATTTGGAATATTTGTGCAATGATCGGATTATAACGATGGATATTGGGTTACTCTTCCGGATAATTGATATCTATTTTATATTAATTTGGTTTGGTCTATATGATTCTTGGATAATTGGTGTACATTAAATTCGTATGTGCATATTTGGTCTATGTGATTCTTGGATAATTGGTGTGCATAATATATTTGGTCTATGTGATTGTTGGATAATTGGTGTGCATTATATATTGGTTTGGTTTATGCAAATTTTTTGCGAACAGGAAAAGCGCTGTAATTTTTTTTTCAAAATATTCTCAGTTAGCGACGGACTTGTGACCGTTTTGCGACGGTCATCACCAGTTTTCGACTACTTTTCGACGGTTATTCCGTCGCTAACTGGATATTTGAAAATTTTCCCAGGTAGCGACGGATGATCGACGGATTATCCGTCGGCATGGTATATTGTTCGACGGAATAGCGACGACCTATCCGTCGCCCGTGTTCTGGAAATAACAAGAATTTCCAGAACAAGGTCGACAGTTAATCCGTCGCTATTCGGTCGACATATATCGACGGATTAGCGACTACTCTTCCGTCGCCATGGTGCTGGAAATGCCAAGCATTTCCAGAACCTGATCGACGGATAGTCCGTCAGAACGCCGTCGCCAATCCGTCGTTAGTTACACGTATACCGACGGATTAGCGACGAAAAGATACAATCTCATACGCTGTTACGACGGATTACCGACGGAATGTTACGTCGCTATTGTCTACACAGTTCAGTTCTTAATAGTTGAAATGGACGACAGTCCGTCGGAAATGCGTCGCTAATGCTTCGTATTGTAATGTCGAAAATCCGTCGCTATTCCGTTATGTGACGACAACTTAGCGACGGACCGTTATTAGCGACGAGCTGATTGTCGACAAATTTTTTTGGCCAAAATCCGTCGGTTATCAGTCGCTAATAGTGATTACCGTCGGTTTAGCGACGGATGTGGCCGTCGCTAAAACGATAAATTTTGGTAGTGGTGGGAATGGAAGCCGAAAGGAGAGATGGAGATTTTCTCACGGGAGAACGGATTCTATTTCATAAAATTTGCTCTATCAGAAGACATGGAGCGGATATTGGAAGGAGGTCCATGGACGTTCGACGGAAGATTGGTGGTATTTAAAAGATGGAGGCCAGAGACTAATTTTGAGAAAGATAGACTATCTAAAGTTCCTGTATGGATTAGATTGCCTTGGTTGTCTCATCAGCTCTGGAGCATCCCATCGATAATGAAGATTGCCAGTATGGTAGGCGTGCCTATCAAGACGGATTTGCTGACGGCTAGATGGCAGCGTCTCTCTTTTGCTCGGGTGTTCGTGGAGATCTCTGTTGCTGACCTATTACCCAGGAAGGTAGATATTCTATTACCCAATGGGGGAAAATTGGTTCAGGATATCCACTATGAATGGGTGCCTCCCTTATGTGTTGGTTGCAAATGCTTCGGACATTCGAAAGTTCAATGTCCTGAGTCCCCGAAAATAAACATAGAAGATATCGCACAGAAGGAGTTCGATCAAAGTGATGGGATCCAAGAGATGGTTGAGTCTACTGTGGAAGAGGTGATTGATTCTCAGATGGCTATGGAGATGAACGAGGCATGTGGACAAGCTAGGAAGGAGACGGCATCGCAGTCGCTGCTTGGGAAGAGAAACGAGCCGGAGACGCGGCCGGGTCGGGTGCCGCCCTCGATGGCTTTGGTAGTAGCCGTAAAGGCCAATCGCGCACTGAACAACAATCCATAGGCGGAAAGGGTGCACACTCAGGACCAGGGCAACCAAGGGTTCGAGGAAGACATCCAGGAAGAAGGGGCAGAGGGGTTAGAACGGGCTGCAAAGAAGACTTCTAATACAGGACTAGAAGAAGAGAAGGGGATGGGAAGTGAAGTGGCTTGTGAGCATGGGGAACGAGATGGGTCTAAAGAACAGAGGCTCACCAAGCCGAATCCTCAATGGCAGAAATTGGTGGAACAATGTGGAGGGGGTGCTAACAATGTACAGAGCAGAGATGAATTGAGGACGGGATGTATGGCTGTTTCCCTTTGTCCACGAGAACACCATGGTGCACACCAGGACTCTCCTAACCTTAATCAATGAGTGTACTTACATGGAATGTCCGGGGGGGAATTCCATAGGTAGGTGGAAGGAGATTATGAATTTGATGCGACAGTATAGATGCTCGATTGTCTCTCTTCTTGAGAGTAAGATCAGGGACGAAAAGAAGCTGGACAGGAGGACCCCCTCACAATGGGAGGGGACTCACAATCTCAGGGAATGTGGTGTGGCTCGCATATGGATGATGTGGGATGGCCGCGTGTCGGCGAGTCAGGTACGATTCGTTTCCGAACAACTGATTGTTTTGATTCTTACCAACAAAGGTGGGTTCCAATGTGCAGTAGGGACCATTTATGGTGATAATGATAGACGTAAGCGTCTCCAACTCTGGAAGGACATTGTCAAAGGCAGAGATTGCAGACTCTATCCCTCTACTACTGTGTAGTGATTTTAATGCAATGCTCTACAATTCTGAAAAACTCGGGGGTAGACAAGTCCCTCTCTCGATTTTAGAAGATTTTCAGAATTGTCTACTTAGCTCTGGTTTATCGTGTATGGCCCGCTCGGGATACGTGTGGTCATGGAGTAACAGCTCTTCTATCAACAGAGTCGTCTGCCAACTTGATTGGGCCCTCTGTAATAATAAGTGGCTCGAAGTGTTACCCGAAGTAAAAGCTGAGGGACTTGCTTGCGGATCCAGTGACCATACGCCTATTCTAATCCGGATCTGTCCAGAGAGTCGACAAAGGAGGAGACCATTTTGATTTAGCAACGAGTGGCCTATGATTGAAGGGTATGAGGAAGCGGTCCAGCCGTGTCTTCACTCGAGCATGGAAGGAAGTGCTCAGTTTGTCCTAGTCCAACGCCTGAAGATGGTGAAAAAAGCTCTTCGAGTATGGAACCGCACCAGACCTCATCCAATTTTGAGAAACCTGGAGGAGGAGCTTAGGGCGGTACAAGCAGAAGTTCAAGCAAATCCTATGTCGAGCGAGTTGGTTTCCAAGGAGTTGCGCCTGTAAGAGGAAGTCCGTACCCTTCGCTTTCACGAGGAGGTCAAACTCCAACAGCTGGCGAAGTGTGAGTGGCTCAAGGAGGGGGATAGATGTACCAAATTCCTCCATGCCAGAGTTCGCGCTCGGAGCAACAGGAACTCGACGGCGAGTCTTCTAGGCGCTGACGGGACCGTGATTATGAAAGAACAAGAGATAGCGTCTGAAGCTATCTCCTTTTATTCTTCATTGTATAAGCAATCCGGCTACAGGAAAGCTTTTTCGGTGACTATTTGCAGGCGCCTGGTGACCGAAGCAGGTAACTTGGAGCTTCGTCGACCCGTGGACTTGGCAAAAATTGAACTGATTATTAAGGAATCTGATCCGAACAAATCTCCGGGACCCGACGGTTTCAATGCAGCATTTTTTAAACATTATTGGCAGGCTATCAAATATCAGGTTCTCCGAGCTATTCAGGAATTTTTCAGGACGGGTCGTCTCCTGAAAGAAATGAATCACACATTCTTGTCTCTTATTCCGAAGATAGAGGGTGCTAATGAGCTGAGCGATTTTAGACCGATAGCTTGTTGTAATTTTGTTTATAAAATTATATCTCACATTATGTGCTCTAGGATGCAGGCTATTATACAGGAATTAATTTCAGAAAATCAGTCGGCATTTATCAAAGGGAGACTTATCTCGGAGAACTGTTTATTAGCACAGGAGTTGGTAAGGGAGTTCAACAAGGCGGGGGCAAAAAGAGCTGTATTAAACTTGATATTCGGAAGGCTTATGATATGGTAAACAAAGATTTTGTTTGCCATATGTTACTCAGTATGGGCTTTGATCAGTGGTGGGTGGATCGTATCAAAGAATGTATATCTTCTCCTACATTCTCGGTGATGATCAGGGGCCAACCATGTGGTTTTTTCGGAAGCAACCGAGGATTACGTCAAGGAGATCCACTTTCCCCCTACCTGTTTACCATTGTGATGGAATATTTTTCTTGCTTGATGGAGTTAGCTGTACACAAGAAGAATATCATTCCGATATATCGTCAGGTATCTCCAATTATCACACACTTGATTTATGCTGACGATTTACTTGTGTTCTTGGAGCCGTCAGAGAGAAGTATGAATGGATTGAACGAAGTTTTGGCTACTTTCGCGGACGTATCGGGGTTGCACCTGAATAGGGCTAAGAGTCAGATCTTCTTTAGCCGCGATAGCCAGGAGAAGGAGCATCTGGCGGGCCTGCTTCAAATTGAGGTTGGACAGCTCCCGATGAAGTATCTTGGCCTTCCGTTATCAATTATTTATGTCCGAGACTTGGATTGTGCGGGGCTGATTCAATATGTGCAGAATAGATTGGAAGGATGGCAAGCACAACTTCTGTCTTTTGGGGGCCGAGTGGAGCTTGTTAGAGCGGTCATTTACGTTATTATGAATTACTGGCTCCAATGGTTATTTATTCCAGACAAAACTATTAAAAAAGTTGAGAAGCTGTGCGCCAATTTTGTGTGGCGAGGAGGGGTGCATGCTATCGCCTGGGAGGAACTGTGTCGGGCTAAGGAGGAAGGGGGAATTGGCCTCCGCTCTCTTCGCGAACTGAGGTTGGCAGCACTCACTAAATTAGCTGGTCGATTCCTTGTAGGGGAATCTATGTGGTCCAAGTGGATGTCGAGCAGGTATGGGAGAGGGGTGAACTTCTGGACTCAACCGTTGGATAACAACTTCTCAGTTACGTACAAGAATATTCTTCGTATTCGTCCTTCTCTGAAACAACTTTTGAGTCGGGAAATTCACGATGGCAAGCAAACTAACCTGTGGTTGGACCCATGGTTGGGCCACCAAAATATGATAGATCGTTGGGGCTGGCCAACGTTTGAGTTATGCGGGCGGAACGAGATGGTGGAAGTGCTGATTCGAGAAGGAAGGTGGGCGCCGGAGCTTCGGCAAGTCGGTCTGTGGCACGCTGAGGAGATACAACAGTTAGCCATCCACTCGGAGGGGGGGTTGACCGCTAGACTTAGGATGGGTCCGTGGATGGACGTTTCTCATTCAGAGAAATATACGAGAGGCTTCGTAAGCACTACCAGATAGTGACATGGGCGAAAATCGTTTGGGTTAGCAAGGTGGCAACAAAGATGCAGCTATGTCTGTACAAAGCAGTTCGGGACAGACTTCTTACCCGCCAAAGAATGGTGCGATTCGGTATTCAGATTGCATCGTCGATTTATGTTATGTGTAAGGGAGGAGAAGAGACCCGAGATCACTTGTTCTTTTAGTGTCCAGTATCAGCACTGATATGGGGCCGTTGCAAGAACAGTCTGGATCTGATGGGGTCGGCCAATGATGGCCTCCAATTTGTGATAGAGGAAATACGGTTATTGAAAGGCCAGGGTCTTAGTAGTTATAACAAGGCAAGAATCAAACTTTCATCGGCTGTCTGGCACATTTGGCGGGAGAGAAATAGGTGTGTGTTTGAGGGCAAGTATATGTCGGTGAATGGTATTATACAAAATATAGAGAGTGACTACACTATCATGGCTGATGCTTGATAGTAGTTGATTTGATGTAGATATGAGTTTTCTGTATTTTTCTTTATATCAATAAAAGTACCCGTTCTTCAATATATATATATATATATATATATATATAATTTACACCTGGATCGAGAGTTCCATTTTCGGAGCCACGTGATCCTTGGCCGTTCGATCGAGCGGCATTGTATGGGTCCCGCATGGGCTTGGCTCGATCTGATGTTGCGGGGGGAGGGGGCCATGATCCGTGTGTGTGTGTGTGTGTATATATATATATATATATATATATATATATATATATATATATATATATATATATATATATATATATAATATATATTTTTTTATATATATAATATATATATATATATATATATATATATATATATATATATATATATATATATATATATATATATATATATATATATATAGTGAGGTGCCCACCCTATGGGTGGTGGCTACTTGTCACCTCCCATGCTATCATCATGCACCGAAAAGTGTACAACTGCATAATAATAGCATGGAGGGTGACACATATAGCCACGTCACCGTGAGGTGGTAGCTCACCTTCCATTATATATATATATATATATATATATATATATATATATATATATATATATATATATATATATATATATATATAGTTTTGAATAATGTTGCATGCGGAGATGCTTGGTGGATAATCATGCCATATGAAATTGTGCAGATGATCGTGAGATGTTGAATGATGCATACGCGAAGGATTTTTGGAATAGACATTAGAATCAGATTTGTTAAGATATAAGATGGATATTATTCGAGGATTAACAATTGCACCTGTTAGCTTTACTCGAATTCTCTACCATTGCACTTGGCTGAAATGCATATATTTAGGGAACGTCTTAAATATATATATGATCCAAGCTCAATGGTATACTGAATTCAAATGAAACTACAAGGAGAATCGAGATGTGCTAAGAAAATCTTACTGTCACAACCCACACCCTTATGAGGGGCACGAGCACGTGGGTACGTCCAGCCTACGCCGCAATATCGGCGGTAGAACGCTGTATATAACGCCTGTAAATACTACGACTAATAGTATAAAGGTACCTGTACAGTATATACTCTCCGAATGGAGGTGACATATCAATACAGTCTCAATCACAGAATAAAACTAAGGTAGATAGCTCAGAAAGAGAACATGTAATAGATGAAAGAGTAAATAAGTCCAGAGTCCAATACAAGCCCAGATATATACAACATCACAGGGTCTCAAAATATAATGTAGAAGCTACAGTCTGAACTAGCTGGATCGCAGTCCAGTCAAACCTAGCTAATCTACACTACTCTGGAAGTACAAAATCTAGTGGCTCTACTATAAGGCCACGGTCCTGGACTACTCCATCTAACTCGAGCCCATAATAGGTCGAGCAGTCCGTCTCGGAATCATCTGTAATATATTATAACGGTATTCTGTCAGAAAAATGAGTAAGTACAAACACTAACAGCAGTTCCATGTGAATTGACAAGTTCTATAAGAGAAAGTATAACAAGACAAAGATATATGAAGACTTGGGAACCGTTCGGAAGCCAAGTTACAACCCTTAAACCAAACAAGGACCGGGGTTGTAACTCTTCTCCCGAGCAGAACTTAGTCTTCAATCAAGGTACAATGTAAAGGCATGTAGAGCATGTGAGTAACTTTATATCATGCATGGTAAGAAAGTACTGAATGTAGAACAGAACATGATATATGACAAAAAAAGTAAATATAAAATGTGCCTCGAATATTATAGCCTAATATGATCGATATGGGTCAAGAATCAGGCTTCCAGCCGACCGGCTACAAGTACGTGGACTCGGTCCGGCCGGGATGGTAAGCTATGGAGCAAGTAGTAGCACAGGTCAGACTATACCCATCGTGAGGTGAGGGTATAGCTATGATACAAGTAGTAACTCAAGGTGGGCATTGATCACACTATCTATAATATTCCCCATTCCCCGAATAGTATACGGATCCGGACATATCACGTCATGACGCGGGATTCCCTAAGAGGGGAGCAAGTCCTCTTCAGGAATCGGCGTTAATACAAGTACAAGAATCAAGACCAAGCAAGTACAAGTATCCCAAGAAATCTAGGAATGACATCTCATGACAGGAATCCGACAATACTAGTCTGTGAACTATCGTGACTGAGTATCAAGTAAGACACTACGACTGAATCGGATATAGCAAATATCAAGACAATAAAAACTATCAGTGAATGTACTCGCTTGCTGTCCTGAGCTGTAGGGTATATCAATGCTCAGAGCGGTAATCAGAAACCTAAAGATGAGATATTGTATGTTAATTTAGGTTTAAACAAGTTTAAGAATGATTCACAATGAATGATATACAATCTAGGTCAAACTAGGTCTCACTGAGTCACACCAAGTCCTGTCAAGTCAAATCTAGGTTAAATTAAGTTATATCAAGTCAATCTAAGTCAGACGAAGTCAACCCTAGGTCATACCAGTCATCACAGGTCAAAATAAGTCGAAGAAAGTCAAACGGGATCAAGGGTTGGCCTACAGTTGACTTTTGGTCAACTGGTCAACCCTGGTAAACTCTGGTCAACTCTAGGTCAACCCTAGGTCAAACTGGTCAAATGTTGACCAATAGTTGACTTTTGGTCAACTGGTCAACTCTGGTTTGGATTCGGTCAAATCTAGACAAAGTGTTGACTCACGTTTGACTTCTGGGTAAAAAGTCAACTCTGGGTCAACTGAGCCAAAATCGGCTCAAAAATGACATTTGTAGGGTGTACCCAACATGCCACCCAAGTTTCAAGTCAATCCGACTACCCGAACTCCGCATCTCGAAATTACCCGATTACCCCTTAACATTTATCCTTAAACCATTCTAACTTGCCGCCAAGTGGCCTTCCCTTAGGAATTCCACCCCGTGCTTCCTAGGGTAGTAGGGTACTAGCCTATACAACCATTACCTACCAAGTTTTCTAGGGTAAGTGGACATCCAGTCCATCTTACGGTCCGAATCGCCCGTTTACCCGTTATCTTGAATATTTCAAGATACGGGATGGTGCGGTGCGATACCGTCTCTCCAAGCCCACACGCAACCCCGATTCAGACTCCGAAGCCTACCCACAAAAATCTAAATCACATTATCTACGTTTCCTCCAAGTTTCGACGCGTTCCGAATCACGGAACTCAATTTCCCACTATCACCAAATCTAACTCAACCCTTAAACTCACTCACTCAAACTCTCTTCAACCTATACTTTTCACCCTCTCTTGGAACAAGTTTTGGGGGTTATTCTAGTAGGTTTATTAGGGTTATATAGAGCTAATAATAGGGTATATATATGTACATATATAGGTATATAGTGGGGTATATACGGGGTCGAATAGGGGGTTTAATGCCTAAACTGCTGCTACTGTGGCTGTTACTGCTGCTGCAATTGCTGCTGCAATTGCTGCTGTTAGGGGGCTGTTTAGGGGAGAAAAATAGCCCCCTAGCTGCTGTGGGTGCTCCCCCTTTCACCTCCATAAATCCTCCATCATTCTCCCTCTATTTCCCTCTCTAAATCACTCTAAAAACCTCTCTAATCTCTTCTAATCCCTCTCTAATCTTTCTCACATATATATATACATACTCACATACATATCCTTATTCCCTTCTCTCTCTAATCATGCAAATACACACACCTATATATGTATGACCACACACACATATATATATATCTGTACATATCTATACATATATATAAATGTATATATATATAGACACACTCACACACACACACACACACACACACACACACACACACACACACACATATATATATATATATATATATATATATATATATATATATATATATATATGGACACTCACACACACACATGGACACACTCTCACCCACACATGGACACACTCTCATGACACAACTATCACTCTCCTCTACACACACACAAATACATATATAAATACACACACATAAATACACATGTATATATATATATATATATATATATATATATATATATATATATATATATATACCACTCTAAAAAGAATAAAACCATAATTAATCCTTAAACTAGAATTTAAGGAAACCTACAAAATCTAGGGTCAACATGTAGAGAATGATCCCCTCTCTAATTTATGTGAAGGAATAAATGCAAAAAGAGGAATTTAAGAGGGTTTAAATAACATACCTAAATGTGGATTTGAAGAGGAAGAAGAAGGAGTTGGAACGAAAGAATGAAGAGAGAGGAAGAAGACTTAGTGGAGAAGAAAGGAGAGGTGGAGGGGGACTATATGACCAGCCATGTAAGGGAGGGTAGGGGCACTTGTAATTACAAGTTTGCCCCTCCCTTGCCTTCTAGGCTAAGTTAAATCAATTTTTGGGTTTTGGGATTAGCAAAAATTAAACAAGAATCATAATTAAGCTTAGATACTTATATGGGATTAGTCCAAACTCCTAATCCTAAAAGTTAAGTATGGTGGGCCATGGTTAATTAACATGCTAATTACGGCTCAAGTCGAAATTCCCCGGGATCCCGAATTAACTCGGAATGCGATAAAATTCGAACCCGACTCCTATAATAATTAAATAATAATATTCATGAAATAAAATTCTCAAAAATATTATAAAATAGAAAATTACCATTTTACCCCTAACTTGGAAAAGTGATGGTGACACTTACGGACGTTAAAGACGGAACCACGATAGTATGTGTGCAGTGTGTGATATGAGCTATATGCTATTCCTACATGGGCCAGTGCACTTGTGGACCAATAGGAATGGAGTGTACAATGCAAATGGGTGCACATGGTATTTAGGACGCCATTCCTATTGGTCCAGATGTGGATGACTCATGTAGGAATATAAGCATATGGCTCATATCCCATTTAGCGGACATGGATCGAGGGACAGCATCCCTCGTGGGGGTTCGGGAGAGAAGATCCCGAAAGGTATTCAGATTTTTAGATATTATGTTTATCTTTGGACGACTGTCGTCAAAGAAAAAAGTCAACATTCAAGAAGTCTGCAGTCTGCTCATGTCTTTATGTTTTATTCTGTATTTTATCTTTATTTATAGGACCAAATGTACATCGGATTTGCAATTGGCACTAAGAAGATTAATCAATTCAAGTCCACTAAAATTAGCTTGAACCCAAATTCAAATCAGCCTAAACCCAAACCAAAAACTTGTTGGAAACATGTTGACCGAACTCGGATCGAGTTTTGTCCGAAATCTGTCCGAACTCGGTCAGGGTAAAACCTAATTCCCTAGTCAGCCTCCTCTTCCTGAAGACCAAGATTCTAATGTTCGAATTTATGAACGTCAGGAGGCCGAACTCAGTCCCAGTGACCCTATATAAAGGTACTGAATTCTTCACTTGAAAATCACCATGCGCCAATACATTCAATTTTCTTGTCTATTTTGACCATTCTATCACCAGGAAACCAACTCAGAGCCTTCTAGTGTGCCATAGTTGCAATCTCAGTTAGAAGTCTGTTCGAGTTGTACAGCTTGAATTTTCAAGTGTTGATCTTTACACTTGTTATTTGAAGTTGACAAACTCCTCGTATCAAAAGCTTGTTGTTGTGAAGTCGTCGTGCCCTTCATATCAAAGTACACAATGTGTAAGAAGTCGCAAGCATTTCAGATCAAAGCTTGTGTTTCACTAATAGTGAATTCAACACCGAATAAGAGTTCTCGGGACTGGACTAGTTCTCTTAGAGGGATACCAGTATAAAATCTTGTGTTTGTGTTTGGTCTCTAAACTCTATACTTTCAATTTCTGTATCTGACTTATTGCATTATGTAGTTGGTAGCGTGCCTTTATTTTTAATTAGAGGATTGTGCTTAATTTTTCCAATTAGAGTAGGGTTGGATATTTATGTGCGGTAAAGTTATTACTCTACCCTTGGTCATCTACCCCGAATGGTTTGATACCACTATCAATATGAAATCAAACTACTGATATATACAAATACAGGTAGAATGGAACTCAGCTGACTCTTGTGGTCAGCAAAAAAGGACATAACATTTTTGGCTAAACGAATGGTCTCGGAATCGAACCGTAGGAGAGACGTGGATGGATGGGTGTGTGAAAATTAGAGACAGTCCAGAAAATGAACACTTGTCGAGAAGCATGGCGAGAGTCTTCTCCATCTCCCTCCCTATTGGCTCCATGTTTAGCTCGTGGACGTCCGGGTCGACACCGAGCTCACAGAAGAGCCTATTTGATGGTGTGGCAGATGCAGCAGGAGCTGACGCTGAAGATCACAACCGCTCTTTGGGAGGCAAGCCTCATCGCTCGGAAAAATGCTAGTAGCTACTAGTAGGATTTGAGAAAGTTGATATGGAGGGACTAGGAAGATGTACGGACTAGGAAAAATGCTACTAGCTTCTAACAACCCATTTATATAGCCATGGGAAAAGGTGTC
>JANAVB010002842.1:0-62323 GCA_029216955.1 Iris pallida
TTAAAATTACCCACACTTAATACTCTCTCTATCTTTCTTCAACACCGGACATTAAAGAGCTCTTTCTTCAAAATCCAGACATTAAAGAGAGAGGGAGATGAACGAGAGGAATCGAGAAAGTAGGAGAGTCGAGATGGAGAAAGAAAAAGAGAAGCTCATCAGGAGAGGGACGTTGGTGGCGCTCACCGGCGGAGGTCGTCGGGAGAAGGACGCATGCGTGGCGGTGTGGGAGTGCGGTCCGACGTTGCTTACGGTAGAAACGCAGACAGCGGGTCTCTGCTCGGCGCAGCAGCCTGAGTTGGGTGAGAACTGTCGGCGTGTTTGGGGCGGCAACACCTACAAAGCCGTATCTGGCTGGTGGATCGGGGTTCGACCGAGCGGCGCTCGTCGGTCCCGTGTCGGCACTGGCGGCCAAGCTACATGGCAATGCCCTGGTCGCGGTGGAGAGCTAGGTACGTGGAAAATACGGTCGACGCTGCCCCACACGCTTGGTCTGGTGGAGGTACGCGGGCTTGGCGTCGGCATCTCGGTGGCTGGCCGGAGGGAATTTGGTGAGGCAATCAATGGTGACCGTGGTGGTGGTCGAGGCGGACGGAGAGCGGCGCAATGATGCAACCATGGCGGAGGGAAGAGTGGGGGTTGGGGTATGCTACTGGTACGATGATGGTTGCGGCCAATAGCAGATGGCAGTTGATGGTGGTTGTGGAAGTTTGGGTTGTAATGATGATGTGGTGGTAGTGGTTCGGGGGCCACGGTGGCGGCGACATGGTGTTGTAGTTGTGCTCGAAGAAATTGCAGCGGCGATGCTGGTAGGGGATGGAGGTGATGATATTTGGCGGGATCAGGACTGGCCAGGGGGAGGAAACGGGTGAGAGTTGTGACGGCCAAGTGGCCGAGAGGAAGGGTATAATGGCAGGACAAAGAGGAGAGAAGGCGATTGGGTGGCGGGGCTGCGTAGGCTTCCACGGATGGTCAGGGTATGCGATGTCGAGTCCATTGGTTGTGGGTTTACTTTTGAGGGAGAAGGCATGAATTGTAGTATTATATTTAAAGGGAGATGGGAGAAGATGGTTATTAATATATGTATATAAAAGAGAATAAGTCGGCTGATAGAATGGGATTAGGATTACTAAGCCAAATTTGAGTCTCAGATTTCATTCATATCTTGTTTTAGGTTTTATTTGTGTCTATCCTCCTGGATACTATTTCTTATTGAAACTTGAGTGATTATTAATATTATTATTGCTAATTGCTACCCTCAACTATCACACTTTTTCAAGTTGATACCCTAAACTTTTTTTTGTAATAACTTGATACCCGGATATTATTTTGGACAAAAATGCCCCTACCCCTAACCCCCCTCCCCCGTGCTAGCTTCGCCCCCCCTCTGCTAGCTCCGGCCGCAGCTCCCCCCCCCCCCCCCCCACCCCCCCCTGCTCGCTTCAGGCCATCCCCCCCCCCCCCCCCCCCCCCCCTCGCTCCGGCCGTCCGCCCGCTCCCGCCTCTCCCTAGGGCTCGGCAGCGGGAGGAGGGGGGCTGGGAAGGGGGGTGCGGTATCAATCTGTTAGGTATTAAGTTGAAAAAAAAATAGTTGAGGTATCAATCTGTTACGAAAAAAAGTTTAGGGTATCAACTTGAAAAAGTGTGATAGTTGAGGGTAGCAATTAGCAATTAAGCCTTATTATTATTATGGGGTTGATAACGAGTTGTATAAGAACACCTGGTGAATCCAATAGCCGGGAAAGGAGGAAGGAATTTAGTAGGCCGGGTTCATGTTCGAGAAGAGTTGCTGATATTTATAACTATAATCATGTACATCTATATATATGTAACTAACAAAAAAAGTATATGATATATTATTTACAACTATAATCTCATATATATATATATATATATATATATATATATATATATATATATAGAGAATAAGGGAGGTGAGGTGCCACCCTACCGTAGGGCCTCTATATATATATATATATATATATATATATATATATATATATATATATATATATATATATATATATATATATATGGCTTAATTGTACTTTGCTACCCTCAACTATTTCGTTTTTTCAACTTGATACCCTAAATTTTTTTTTGTAACAAGTTGATACCTCAACTATTATTTTTTTTCAACTTGATACCTAATTTTTCAAAAAACCACAAAATGCCCTTATCTCTTCCCTCTTCCCTTCTCCCCTCCCCCCCTCCCCCCACTCCGGCCACCCCCATCCTCCCGCTCCGCCTCCCCTCCGGCCACCCCCCTCTCCCACGTCCGGCCAACCCTCCCTCCCGCTTCCGGCGCCACCGCCGCGGCGGCGGCTGCGGCTGCTGCTGCTGCTGCTGCGACGACGGCTGCTGCTGCCGCGGCGGCCGACGGCGGTGGGGGTAGGGGGGTTGGCCGGACACGGGAGAGGGGGGTGGCCGGAGGGGAGGCGGAGCGGGAGGGAGGGGGTAGCCGGAGTGGGGGAGGGGAGGGTTTGGGGGAGGAGGATAATTTTAAGGTTTGAGCAGGGGTATTTTCGTCCCAAATTTTTTTTGGGTATCAACTTGTTACAAAAAAAAGTTTATGGCATCAAGTTGAAAAAGCAGAATAGTTGAGGGTAGCAAAGTACAATTAAGCCTATATATATATATATAATATATATATATATATATATATATATATATATATATTCATGTTTGAGAAGAGTTGCTGATATTTATAACTATAATCATGTACATCTATATATATATATATATATATATATATATATATATATATATATATATATATATATATATAAGCTTATGCCTTGAACAAAGTGACATAAGCCTATGTAGGTAACATATAAACATGTACAATTATATATAGAGTGCTACAATTGAAACAACTATATAATAATAATAATAATAATAATAATAATAATAATAATAATAATAATAATAATAATAAGAAAATTTTCGGCCGACCTTCATAAATAATATTTAAAAGATTTAGAAAATATTTTCATATAAAACTAAATATTATACATTCTATATTCATATATATATATATATATATATATATATATATATATATATAACTTCCAATGATACTAAAATCTATAACCAAGATATATATAGATATATGTATATTTACCAAACTTCATAAATATTAATATACATGTATTTATGTATTTATCCCTATAAGTACAACATAGCCTAAAATTCCTAAAATTCCTCAAAGTCGTTATTAGGAAATTATTTATCCTATTTTCAATTTAAAGTATCATTTAATAGCTATAACATATTTAATATATATATATATATATATATATATATATATATATATATATATATATATATATATATATAGGATGGAGGGTTTCTGGGCTTGGGATCCCTGGGAAGGAGCTCCCGCCTACCCCGCGCAGGGCTGGCGGCCGGTCGACCGCCGGCGCCCCGCCGCCCATCGTGGCCCCCCTTCATTTCCGGCCTCCACGCTCCCTGCGGATGGCTGGGCGAACCCTAGTTCTCTCCGCCGAGGGGAGTCTCCTCTTCCCCGGGCTGGCCGTCCGGCGTCTGCCCGACGTGCGGCGGAGCTCCCCCATTCCTCTCGGTTCCCCGGCGCCGAAGCTCCCTTCGGCGTCGTCGTCGTCGTCGCGCGCGACGACCCCCGACAGCCCCAGGCCCCTCCATCCTCAGCCCCGGCCCGCCGCTCCTGCCGGTCTCCGTCTTCTCCGCCGAGACGCGCCCCATGGCGGGATCGACCCCCCCTCCGCCCCTTCCCCTGTGGCTACCGCCTCGGCCCATCCCCCCTCCTTCCGGCGTCCTCTGCTTTCGCGGCTCCGGGAGCCACCCCTGCTCCGCCCGACCCTCCCCTACCACCGGGAATGAAGCCCTCCACCCCCGTCGCTGCCATTCCCCCGACGCGTCCACCCCTCCCTGACTCCCAGCTCGGCGCCTCCCCGTCGTCCTTGGTTGCGGCAGACTCCCTTGCCCCTCAGGCTTCGGCGGCGGACCCCAGCCTCCTTACCGCCGCCGCCCCCCACTCTTCCTTGTCGGCGGCCTCCCTTCAGGACCCCTCGGTTCCCCCCTCGGAGCCTCCCGTGTCCTCGATCTCCCCCGCGCCGCCTTCCCTCGCTCCGGGCGAGTACCCCACGGGCACCCTTCTTCCTCCCGCCGCCAGCCCCGCCCCGTCTCTCTCCTCCTCGGCGGGGGTCTACTGGCAGGACCCAGCCACCCTGCGGTGGTACTGGGTCGCCGCCCCCGCCCAACCGTCCTCGGTGGCGGTCGCGCCCCTCCCGGCCCAGCCTCCGGCCGTTTCTTACTGGGCCTCCCCTTTCCTCGAAGGTACCGGCATCCCCGCCTTCGAGCAGTGGTGCCCCTGCGGCCGTTACCCCCCCACCGGCGGGCCTAGGGCCCCCCGGGCCCCCTCGGCGCGTCCCCTCCGCCGGCTCCCCCAGCGCCGTCTCTCTCTCTTCCCCTCGCCGCCTCCGCCTGGACGCGTCGCCCCTCATGTGTTACCCCTCAGTACCCCCCTCCCTCCGTGGAGTCCCCGGCGTTGCCTCCTCCGCCTCGGAGCTGCCCGGCGCTGGCTTCGCCTCTTCTCGCTGAGCCGTCGCGCCGCCCCCGGCGTCGCATCCCCCCGGCGTGGAGCAGCCCGACGACGACCGCCGCGGAGCCTCCCGGTGTTGCTCCCCCGCGCTCGGGGAGTCCCGAGGACCTCGAGTCGCCACCTCTCGGGCTTTACGCGGCGCAGTCCCCTCGGGTCCCGCGCGCAGTCCAGGCGCGCCACGTGCCCCCCCGGGTTCTGTGCCCTGGCACGCTTGTTTTCGAAAATTCGGTTTTCGAATTTTTGAACCTTTTCGATCCCATGCCTCCCGCTGGCCACGTGCCCCCCCCCCCCCCCCCCGCTTTTCTTTTTTTGATTTTTGTTTTGTCCGGCTGCTGCCCGGGTGTGGGCTTAGCACCTGGTTTTGTTTTGTTTGTCGTGGTCCAGCCCCATTGTGGGTTGTTGGGGGCTGGTTGTTGCTGCTTTAGTCAATAAATTTCTTGTTTCCAAATATATATATATATATATATATATATATATATATATATATATTTTTATATATATATATATACATATTTTTTTATATATATATATATACATATATATATATATATATATATATATATATATATATATATATCGTACTAAATTATTAAAATAAAATATCAATACACCATACCTGTACATGAGGTCCTTAGACGCACTACCTCACTACATGGGCTTGAGTTTGACTCGGATCAAGCTCGACTAGTTTAACACAACCGGGTATCCTAAATGTCAATAATATTAATAAATAACTATTAAATTATTTATAGGGTCAAGTCACAACTTTGACTGATTTTTTTAGTTGGGACACACCTATGGCTCAGCCTTCCCTACCAAGGCTAAAACACTATTCAAGGCACACGACCACACTATCCGTGCCATGATTTCTAGTCATCTTGTACTCAAAAACTTAACCTTGACTTAAAGCCTTCTATAATAATAATTAATATAGAAAATATTTATAAATTCCCTAAATTCCTATTTAAGTCAAATAAATAATAAAATATATTTATTTTGAAATTTCGGGAAGAGGGGTTATACTGCCAGATGGATAGGTATGCAAGGAAGCATTACTAGAACTAGTACTGCTTGACCCAGATTACGAAACTGCATCATCTCTTTCTGAAATGTGAGGTACTCTGTAATCAGATTGAGATGTAGAATGGTCCAATATCGGGATGATGCTACCCCCACTATTACTTTGTTCGGGAGCTTGGAGTACACAAGAGGAATGTTTAGATCGGGAACGAGTTCCTCGATAAACACCTTTAGGTAAAATGGCTCTTTGATCTCCTCTATATGAAGAGAATGAAGGTGCTTGATCATCACCTTGACTAGATGTTGCATAAATCAAGGCCTCTTGTAACTCATCTTCGTTATCCGAAAGTTGTCGTCCGAGGCACGAAAAATTCGAAGAATTTAGTTGCAATCTGGTGAAGACAGATCGCGTAATTGGTTGATCAACCGTCTTTGAGAAGCAACAGTTGATAACAATCTTTGCACAGGGATGTCTTTGACATGACATAACTGTATTTGATGACACCTCTGTTGATTTACGCTTATGCCGAAGCATATCACGCAAGTCAATATAAGGGTGTACAACCCCCTTTCCCTTTCTTTGCGACTGGACAAAGTCCATGCATTGGAGAGTTGGTTTCTTAACTCGTTGACCTGTTTTATGTACATAGGAACACCCAGTACTTAGGTCTTGAGTTGTTTTATCATGTGGAGTCATTTTAGGTACATTGGGAAGCAATGTACATGAGTCCATAGCATGTGGAAGAGAGACGCATGGATGACTGGGGCGCATAGACTTCAGCTTGTATAGCTTCTTATCATCCTCATGCATAACACGGAGGGACGCATATAAACTGATGTGAACGAAAGTCTATGGAAGATAGACTTCTTATCTACAGTTATGCGTCTAGAGTTTTGTATTGAAGCAGAACTCTCAACTAGATCCACCAAGTGTGGGACAGAGGTTCCAACCTTTGAATTTTTAGCACCGTAGTATTTTTCTCTGCCAAAATTCAAAAGTTGTACATTCTTTTTTCCCAAATTGTAGTGAAGCGCTCTGTCACAAGTGTTAAATTTCTTCACAGACGCATGATTAGCATGTGCCTTCTTGGTGTTCTTCTTCCCGTGAGAAGCACAGAGCTTAGTTGATGGCTCATTGGTAGAGCCTTTTTTAGATACATGGTGTGTCTTATGCCTCTGAACAACAGGAATGTCCTTAGACATTATTGTGGATAGTACTGAGCCATGCACCTTCGAACTGTCAATCAGGCCCACAGTGGCCAGAGCTTTTCCTTTGCCATCAACGATGTCAGGAAGAGCAGGGAGAGACTTCGGGATCCAAGCCTTACGAACACACTTAGACTTCTGCCTCTTGGTGGTCGGAGTGGAGTCTTTATCCAACATCATCGCTTCATATGCTTGTTGGTCGAACTACACAACCAATATTTTCTCAACTGAACCTAACTTGGTCACATCAGATTAAGCCACCACTTTCTCGTCGGTAGAAAAAGTCATCCCCAGCAGAGTCATCATTTTTGTTTCAAAACAAAAAGAGTCCGAAAAATGTAGGATCTTTTGTATTATTGTAAAACGAAGTACAACAAGAATCTTAAGCAAGAATTTTGAGTACAATAAAATCTAGGGATTGAGGCGATGGAGATTAAGTCTACTTCGACTTTTTTACTCCGTTGACGATCTGATGCACAAGTTGTTGAAGCTCGGTGGTTGATCACTACAACAAAAAACCCTTTTAATGACGGCTAAAAAGTGTCATTAATGACGAACCATGACGCTTTTTTTTTTACAGCAACCGTCATGAAAACGGGTGTTATAAATGTTTTTCAAAAGCGTCATAAAATAACCGTCATGAATAGTTTCTATAAAAGCGTTATGAATAGTTAATATATAGTGCACAATTCAGAACAATTTTAAAACGTCATGAATAGATAACATGTATAGGCTCAATGCAGCACATTTATAACACTTTATACTATTCAAATTAGCACATCCAAATCAGTCCATATAATTGTCAGGCCTAAAAATTAAATTAACATTATATATCACCATCTTTATTACATTTCTCAAAATAGGGTACATATCAACATCTTCATTACATTCTCAAAATAGAATATCCAAATACATATATACATTTACAAATACATATATACATTTACAACTACCAAAAAACCTGCACCCAGAGCTCTGTTGGACTACCAGGGACTAAAGGTCCTCCAACTGCTAAAATCTTTATGGAAAAAAGCAGTATCCTCGTTTGTTTGAATTTAATGTATCTTGCAATTGATTGGACCACATATGAAAGAAGGAAAGCTGAAAAAAAAAAAAAAGATTACATTGGAAGCATGAATAAACTTGACAGTACATTCTCTTAAATCAACATGAATAAGCTTAAAAAGATTACATTGGAAGCTGAGCAGCCAGCATCAAACTTCTCAAGCAAGCACCAACATGTAACTTATAGTTAGGGATAACAGTACCTAGGAAACTCTCCAACCAATGAGCCATCCAGACCGGTCAAGAAAAAATTATGAACCAATAAGCAAGTAAGTCCTTGAAACACAAGCAATAAAACATAGAGGAAAAAAATTATGTAGTCCCAACATTTATGTAGTCCCAACATAGAGGGAAAGGAATTATTTTTTTTCAACCAATTTAAAATATGCCATTCATGATTTGAACCTTCTAAATAAATAAAACTGTAATTGGTCTAATACCATGTTAAAATCTATGCCACCAATACTCCAATTTCTACAACCAAGGATTCACCACAAACACATAGTTGTTACCATGTAATGTATTTGCTTTTTCTGGCATATGTAAAATAGCTCATTCTTTCATTCAAGTTATATTATGGTCCGTAGTAACTCAGGTCAATTTACAAGTATAGAAGTATGACATAGATGAAAGTAAAAGGTAAATCAACTAAATGAGAATAAAACTAGTCTTATCCAAGACTAATATATACTTTGTTAACACAAGTAAAGCTCACAGAGCAGAAACTAAGGCAGCTAACTGAACTTAAATAAATCCATGTTAAGTTGTGTGGAAGACTTGTTACCCAAACTTTAGGAGAGGAAAGACCGAGTCACAGTCATGGGAGAAGCCTCTTCCAAGCCGCAAAGAGCACAAGCTGTTCATTATATATTCAGAAGCAGAATAAACATAAACTAGGTTACAAGAAGCGAAACAAAATTAAAAAAAATAAAAATATATATGCTAAGAACTAACACCAGTAAGCAAGATGGAGATAACCAAAAGATTCTATTATTTATGAATGTAACTATCAAAAGAAGTCTAAACATTGTCACATATTTTTTTTTCCCTGCAAAATTCCATCACGAATCCAAGGAATTTTATTCAATAATAAACTTCCTATACAAATAAAATAATATACATGCCAAAGAGGCACAAAAGAAAGCTATCAGAACAATCTATATGCTAAGTAGAGCGTTACTGGATTGAGAGTGCTATGTTCTCTGAACCTTTTCTCCAAAAGAGCAGACTGCTCCTTCGTAAGCCTGAGCTTCTTCCTCACGTTGCCGTCCTCTTCGTCGCTCACCCGCGAAGAGGAGCCCCTCTCCGCTTCGACCTCCCCGCACGCGGTCGGCGAGAACGTCGACACCGAGCTGTGCGAGGACGACGGCGGAGCCTTGGGCATCGTCGTCGGCACACTACTGTACGCGACGGTGTCGTCGGAGGCGCTCGGGGTAAGCTAGATGAACCTGGACATATAACTGGGTGCGAGACACAAACGTAACGAGAACAAACAACACAAACCCTAACCCTAACCCTAAGGGGGAAAAATCAAATCTTTCCCAAAATAAAATACTCAAATCTACTGAATCAAGCGCTGCCCAGATGATAAAAGTGAGAAAATAGTCGAAAATCGAACTAGAATGGAGTTGAAGTTGAGGATCATACCACCGCCTCCTAATGCTCGTGCCGCACCCTCCCCACCGCCTCCATCTGCTGCTCGAACTCCCTCCTCCCGACCCCGACCTTCTTCAGCCTCTTCACCACCACCATCGTCGCATCCACCTTTGCGTAGATCTGGAGTTTAGGAGAGGAAAAATTGGAGTCGAACCGAAAAGGAGGGAAAATGAAAAGTGAAAAATTGGGGAAGAAGAGGTTTGGGGAGGAGCTGCTCGGTTAGAAAATGGATGAGAAATAAATTCTCTCTCTCCCACTTAGCTTTTATACAATGAAAGAATTACAAGTTTGCCACCGCTCTAAACTATTAATAACGCTTTATTTTATAAACGTTATAAAAAGCCCAGAATTAGCCCAAACCGTCATAGAAAAAAGGTATTTTTCAACTTAATAACGCTTATGTATCAACCGTCATTAAAACTCCTTGTCGAGCGTCATTAAAAGGGTTTTTTGTTGTAGTGGATGAATTCTCGATTGCAAGGGGAACTTTATCACTGAAAGCTCTTTTTTTTCTCTCTGAAAGTTCTTAGCAAAGAAACAACGTTCGTAATCTCTCCTTGTGCATGTCTTCTCTGTCTCTATGTGTCCTTGTGCTAGGAAAGAACTGTCCTTTATTTATAGCTTTTTTTTACTGGAATAGCCATGTGCGTATATACAGAAAATACATTATCTTCTGCCTCAGAGATGCATGAAATTGGGTAGGCGCATGAGCCTTGGAGGTTAGTGGAGAGTAAACGTGCTCGAGAATCACGTATATCTTACCACGTATTTTAAGGCGTGCTGCACGAAACACTGCCATATTAGCACACTATTTATTTGATGAGGATCAACTATGCGTCAAATATTGTTAGACACATAGCAAGTGGTTGCTTGCTGCAAGAAATAGCTTTTCTTTGAATAACTACATGTCAGTCGAAACTTGAACGCATAGCTTCTCCAATTGCTTACTGCAAAACACTGATCTGGAAGTAGACGCATACAATTGCTTCCTTCACAGCTAGCAAAGTGTAATGATGGGGATGACCGAATTACTAACGTCTTCATCGTAATCTGAACATTGCACATTGCCCAAAGTTTGTCTTTTATCACAAGAGATAAAAACACATCATGCGTCTAAAGAGACCATCCGTCTCTCTGGCCCAACTTTGGACAATGCGTCTTTTAGAAATTCTAAGTCTTTAGTTAACAGCCTTTGACTTAGGAATGTCATATTTTAGGCGCATAAAATATATGCACCTCTTTTAGTACTTTTCATGCTTCTACAAGACCCTGAGGAGATGGCAAGTAGGTTCAGCTACAGACTTGCTCTAGAGATTAGCATCTTACTTACGGCCAGGGGAGCTATGAGCTACTATCAGAGCCTAGAGTTACCATGGAGTTTAGAGGCTCGTCTGATGGCCAGTAACGAGAGGTCGTATGCTAGCACCAGCCACTATGAGAGCCCTGCCAAGCGCCTTGTATTCCAGTCTAAACCACATGTACATCAGCAGCAGCAGCCTTATCGCCCACATGCACCCCAGCAGCAGTAGTACCGTCTACCGCTCAGAGCTCCAGCTCCACAGCAACAGAGGCAGGCTCCCATAATTTATGTATTTTGTTAGAGGCCAGGACATGCAACTGACATCTGCCAGAAGAAGCTCGGGCAATGTCTTGCATGTGGATCGTCTGCACATCAGCTTCGAGAATGTCCATTAACCTATCCTAGAGGAGAAGAACCACTAGGACATACTGTACCTCAGTCTAGAGCACCGCTTTCGACCCAGCAGTAGAGGTTCGGGCAGCAACAGCAACAGCAACAAAAAGTGACTCAATTGAGAGCCTATTCTATGGCTATTGATGCACCAAAGCCAGTACCAGAGATAGTACCTGTAAAACCCCTAAATTTCTACTATATTTTTAGCACTATTTTTTTTGTATTTATACATCGCGTAGTCGTATTGTACGTCGCGCGAGAATTTACGTTTTTCGTATTTACTCGTCGAGTGCGAATATGTGCGATGGTACATATTTTTAGAAAAAAGGTTTTCGATTTTATTATCGGTGATGGTTTCAAAATAATATATATAATAATTAATTTTATTAAAGTTGTGAAAAGTATCTATCTAGGTTGCCAAAACTTATTATTTTAGTTATTATAAAAGGCTATCTTATTTTAATAGTGGTAATTTAGAAAACTAGATTATGTGAATATTCGACTCGTGTAAAGCGCATAAAATTATTTCATGTATATTTTCAAATTTATTTTATTATTTATAATAAATTATTTAGCAAGAAGGTATTTTAAATATTTGAATATTTATGTTTATTTTTGAAATTGTTTTATTTAAATTATTGAAAATATATTTTAAAGATATTTCCTATTACTATTTAAATATTTATTCTAATTTTTGAAATTAATTATTTGTATTATTTATCATAAAGATATTTTGAAATTCGTGAATTTAATGCTTAACATTTTTGGCAATTTAAATTTAAATTTGATTTTATTGAAATATTTTTAAAATAGTTTTAAACTTATAGATAAGCTTTATATAAATATAAATATGATTTTTGGATTTCTCAAATTGATTTAAACTTGATTTAAACTAAGAGTAAATTATCTATAAGGGGTTTTAAATTGTTCCTAATCCTTATCAAACCAGGATACCTCAACCCCATATATAGGGGAGTCTCCCGATTGTTTCCTCCATAATATTATTCCACAAATTTCTCAAACACCATAGCCAATCATCATGTTGTGCATCGTGTCTGTGTCTGTGCACCGTGTCCTTGTCCCTATGTTTTCTTTCACTATTTTTATTTTTACAATTATATTATTTTCTCTCGTGTCTAACACCAGGACACGAAAATCCTAGCCTAATTCTTGTGTCGAACACAACTCCGATGGAAATCCCCAATACAAAAATCCTAATCGTAACCCTAATTTTTGCTGGCCGACTCCCTGCCGAAGCCACCCTCACCAGCTCGGCCTTCCATTGTTCTTTATCCATCTCTCATCCCTGACGGCCGCCTTCTCCGTGGCCAACCCTCTCACCGCCCCAACACACAGCCACCACCGGAACCGCCCCGATCACCACAGAACGTCGGCCAAGTTCGACCATCATCAACTGCCAAACGCCAACACCAAAACCACCCTGTCGCTCTCGTCGGCCGCTCACCATCGGTCCAGTCACCAATTCAACCCTTTACCCACGACGACCGGCCGACTACTACTGCACTAACCCTTCATCACCGTCACGAAACCCGCCACCACCACACAACCACCTCCAAAACCCCAAATTTTATAACACCACCACCACCACAGCCTTACTTGTCATCCGCCTGTAGCCTCGCCTCCGCTCGTGAGCGAGCCACCATCGGCGCCCTCTCTGGCTGAGTGCCCACCGAGAACCCTCTATTCCGTCGCTGCACCGGCGCCACCGCCCTCTCGCGCAGTCGACAACCATAGAGCCCAGATCTAGGTCGCTAGTAGCCGGATCCAGCAGCCACCCTGACCGTCGGGTGACAGATGCAGCGCCGACCGCCGAGCCCCGGTCGCACGCGCGCACCTCCGCGAGCTGCGCTGCTGAGCGCTGACCGCACGGCGCATCCGCAGCTGCTCATCCCCTCTGCTCACCTTCTTCTCCCCCGCGCTCATCCTCACACCGCTCGTCGCACGGCCCCTCTCCGCCTTCCACTTCCCCGCTCCACCTCCTTGTACCGCACCGCCGCCGTGGTTCCACGCAGTTGTCCCTCTCCTCCATTCCTCAACTGTTACTTCTTTCCTATTTTTTTTGAGAACGTAAATGATAAAGTTCTCTCCCTATGAGGAGAGAACAGAGTTATAAAGTTATGCTATTTTTTTTAATTTATTATATTCATTATATGTTTACCATTGTTATACTATTTTAAGAGATATATATTATTTTATTTTGTGTAGTAGGTGTTGTTTTGTTTTGGTTTTGTTCCGTTTTGTTTTCATGATAATTTTTATTTTTGTTATTATTACAAATATTACTATTATTATTAATAGTAGTAGTAATAGTATTATCTTTGTTTTGTTGTAATGCTAGATAAATTAGGTATTAACAATAGTATTATTATATAATTATTTTATAATCAAATAAAATATATTTAATAATAGTTCTAGCTATTTTCAAGGAGTTTTTGTCCAAACTATTTTATTTTAACAAAAGTAAGATTTTTAGCCCAAATAAATTTGTAGACTTCCAAAATATTTATTTAAAATATTTTGATTTATAATAATGTGTGTAGTCCACGCCTATTTTCAAAATAAATTTATAAACCCTAAAATTATTTTTATATTATTATTTTTTCTACCAATTTTAAATATAATTTTGATCTAAATGAGTTATTAATGTTTACAAAGATTTATTTAAAATATTTTATGAAGTATAGTTATTATTTATAAGCGTATTTATACAGACTTTGGCTTCTAGTCTAAATCGAGTTATTTCTCTATTTTCAAATATTATTTTGCTAGTAAATATAACTTCTCATATTAGAAATACTTTTCTAAAATGTATATATAAATTATTTCCTCCAATTCCATCATTACCAATTTTGACCATCATATTCCTACTCCCTTCCGAATCTAGACTTCTTTATGTCGTTGCCAGCTAAATTGATTCTTCTGGACCCACTGGAACCATCCGTGCCATCATCGGAGGTCGTTTTGCGTAGTTGTAACATCGAGGTTATATTTTGTGCCACATTGATCATTGCAGCACACCAGGCGTCCTACCAGGCAAGTATACCTTGCTAATTAACTGTCAAATTATTAATTTTTTGCATTTTTTACTTTGTTTCATATTTGTTATTTTTAATTGTTATAAATTGTGCGCCCAAGCCACACTTGGATGCAAGAGACTCTTTTAGTCATTTTTCTTTACTATATGCATGTTAACTTAGTTTTAGCGGACTACCTTCTTGTTGGGGGATATCCTTATATCTCCTTAGGCCATGACACTCATACTACACGGTTTGAGACATTTTGCTAGGGGCACGACTTATGGATTGGCCATCTCTAAAGTCGTGTGACGGTAGTTGTTCGTAATTGCTATGACTAGGATATAGAGACTCAAGCAGTTACAAAACTGGACAGGTTTGGATATGACTTGAACAGTATAGGAAATACTGGGGAGGACAGTCGCTAGTGCATATGGAAAGCCAAACAGGTAAATCATAGTTTTCGAAAGGAACTATGGCGATATATATTTGCAGATATCCTCTGACATTTTGGACGTTACGGACAGATACAGATGACTGGATGCCAGTTATGTACATATAGCCAAAATTCCACCCATGCGCATGCATGAAAGTTGTCCTCTAAATTGCACAATAGATGGATATCATTCCTTTTTGCATATTGGTGTCTAGGAGAGTCTTGCATATTATTATTATTTTGACAGTTCATATTAGCATGTTCTTACTGTATCTTGTTACGTCCCTCTGAGGACCTGGTTATTCCCCAGGTGTGTGTTCATATCTTCTGCAGGTATCCTAGCTGAGGTCGTGGTCTTCTCCATTTCTTTGAAGATGATGTGCCTTGGACCTTTCTTGCTACTTTTGCCAATTCATTCGTATGTCATGTATCTCTTTTTTTTATTAGTTGGTAGTGGATTTGTCTCCGCCCAACTACATGTAAACAGACAATTTCTTACTTATTTCTATAAAAGCTTGATTTTATTTTATGGATGAGAATAGTTAGGTGTGGTTTACTGTATTTTACAGCTTACTTATATTTATTATACGGCTGACATGTCTACGTTCCTAGTCCTACGTATTTTAGGACTGGGGCGTTATATATTTTTGTGGTGGCCCATGCAGGTCTGATAAATTGTTTGGTTACTTTACAGTACCAAGCAAGCCTGCGTATAGGATTAGAATCTAGGATCTCATCCACATACTTGACCGCCTTCTCGCTTGACTCCTCGAGTTGCATCTTGCTTGATCCCTTCTATCGTGATTCGTGCCCTTCTTTCGTGCTTGATAGAGATTAATAAGGTAACCCATAGTAGGTGGACATGACCCATTGTTCTATCACCCAACTAGTTTAACTCTTGTAAGTTGGGTAGAATGCCTTACGACTTAACCTTTCTTGTGACCTTACCCAAGTCTTAGGCAAGTAGACAGTAGGACGACTGTATAGGCACCAACATAAGACATGACTAGATTCTTAAGAAGTTTGAACAAATTCCACTTATTTTAATATTAATCTCACGTGCCTATGTTTTACTATTTTTGGCTATCCTATGCTGCTAATTTAGCCTAAGTTTTGCAAGCTTATTCCCTTAACTCGCTTGATCGCGACATATTTTATTGGGTGCGCACCAACTAACATATTGTCTAATCAGAACCGGTACATGATGGTCTGATCAACCTAGTGCACTTTGGTTCGCCTTCCACACGATTATTCTACGTGGCTGAGATATAGTTAAACTTACCCGTTAGAATCTCATCCACTATTGCCTTGGCAATTCTTTTTGAATTATTCGGTCTCCTTTGAACCATGTATTCGTATTCAAATTCGATAATCTCTTCTTCGAACCCTTTGTTACTTTTGCCTTCATCTATTTTAGAATGACGAAAGCGCTGTACTTGAATTTCCTCTAGCTGTCCTTTCACTCATGACCATTACCGTTCAATGTTACTATACCTTCGTCCTAAACAGCTAGTCCTTTTCCTTGGCCCTATATTTACTATCACGACCTCCTAATCACTTAAATTAGGAGGGAATCTAATCGTTCTCCTAATCGTGCCCTCAACCTACTCCCAAGAAACCATATCTTAGTCTCTAAATTATTTGTCTTGATCTACTTAAAACCCTTAATCTTTTCCTTTTGCGTTTATTAGCCATATCCGTGATTTATTATCGAAATCACGATTATCTAATGCATATTTGTATTAAATGTCGTTTCTTTGCCTCGCCCACTGATTTGATTGTGCTTCCTTATCGATATACCCTCGTAACTTCACACCCCCTATTATTCTTAATTTCGAGGACGAAATTCTTGTAAGTTGGATAGGATGTAAAACCCCTAAATTTCTATTATATTTTTAGTACTGATTTTTTTTGTATTTATACGTCGCATAGTCGTATTGTACGTCGTGCGGGAATTTGCGGTTTTCGTATTTACTCGTCGAGCACGAATATGTGCGAGGTACATATTTTTAGAAAAATGGTTTTTGATTTTATTATCGGTGATGGTTTCAAAATAATATATATAATAATTATTTTTATTAAAAGTTGTGAAAAGTATCTATCGAGGTTGCCAAAACTTATTTTTTAGTTATTTATAAAAGGCTATCTTATTTTAATAATGGTAATTTAGAAAACTAGATTATGTGAATATTCTACTCGTGTAAAGCGCATGAAAATTATTTCATGTATATTTTCAAAATTTATTTTATTATTTATAATAAATTATTTAGCAAGAAGGTATTTTAAATATTTGAATATTTATGTTTATTTTCGAAATTGTTTCATCAAAATTATTAAAAAAGTATTTTAAATATATTTTTTATTACTATTTAAAATATTTATTCTAATTTTTGAAATTAATTATTTTTATTATTATCATAAAGATATTTTGAAATTCGTGAATTTAATGCTTAACATTTTTGGCAATTTAAATTTAAATTTGATTTTTGTTGAAATATTTTTAAAATAGTTTAAACTTATAGATAAGCTTTATATAAATATATATTTGATTTTTGGATTTCCCAAATTGATTTAAACTTGATTTAAACTAAGAGTAAATTATCTATAAGGGGTTTTAAATTGTTCCTAATCCTTACCAAACTAGGATACCTCAACCCTATATATAGGGGAGTCTCCCCATTGTTTCCTCCATAATATTATTCCACAAATTTCTCAAACACCATAGCCAATCATCATGTTGTGCATCGTGTCTGTGTCCGTGCACCGTGTCCTTGTCCCTATGTTTCCTTTCACTATTTTATTTTTACAATTACATTATTTTCTCTCGTGTCTGACACCCAGACACAAAAATCCTAGTCTAATTTTTGTGTCGGACATAACTCCGACGGAAATCCCCAATACAAAAATCCTAATCGTAACCCTAATTTTCTCTGGCCGACTCCCTGCCGAAGCCACCCTCACCAGCTCGGCCATCCATTGTTCTTTGCCCATCTATCATCCCTGACGACCGCCTTCTCCGTGGCCAACCCTCTCGCCGCCCAACACACAGCCACCAACTGAACTGCCCCGATCACCACAGAACATCAGAAAAGTTCGACCATCCTCAACTGCCAAATGCCAACACCAAAACCATCATGTCGCTCCCGTCGGCCGCTCACCATCGGTCCAGTCACCAATTTACCCCTTCACCCACGACGATCGGCCGACTACTACTGCACTAACCCTTCATCACCGTCACGAAACCCTCCACCACCACACAACCACCGCCAAAACCCCAAATTTTATAACACCACCACCACAGCCTTACTTGTCGTCCGTCCGTAGCCTCGCCTCCGCTCGTGAGCGAGCTACCGTCGGTGCCCTCTCTGGCCGAGCGCCCACCGAGAACCCTCCATTCTGCCGCTGCCCCCGGCGCCACCGCCCTCTCGCGCGGTCGACAACCATAGAGCCCAGATCTAGGTCGCTCGTAGCCGGATCTGGCGGTCACCCTGACCGTCGGGTGACAGATGCAGCGTCGACCGCCGAGCCCCGGTCGCACGCGCACACCTCCGCGAGCTGCACTGACCGCGCGGCGCCTCCGCAGCCGCTCGTCCCCTCTGCTCACCTCCTTCTCCCCCGCGCTCATCCTCACACCGCTCGCCGCACGGCCCCTCTTCGCCTTCCACTTCCCCGCTCTGCCTCCTTGTGCCGTACCACCGCCGTGGTCCCACGCAGCTGTCCCTCTCTTCCATTCCTTAACTGTTACTTCTTCCCAATTTTTTTTGAGAACATAAATGATGAAGTTCTCTCCCTATGAGGAGAGAACAGAGTTATAAAGTTCTGTTGTTTTTTTTAAATTTATTATATTCATTATAAGTTTCCCATTGTTATACTATTTTAAGAGATATACATTATTTTATTTTGTGTAGTAGGTGTTGTTTTGTTTTGGTTTTGTTCCATTTTGTTTTCATTACAATTTTTATTTTTGTTATTATTACTAATATTATTATTATTATTAATAGTATTAGTAATAGTATTATTTTTGTTTTGTTGTAATGCTAGATAAATTAGGTATTGACAATAGTTTTATTATATAATTATTTTATAATCAAATAAAATATACTTAATAATAGTTTTAGCTATTTTCAAGGAGTTTTTGTCCAAATTATTTTATTTTAATAAAAGTAAGATTTTTAGCCCAAATAAATTTGTAGACTTCTAAAATATTTATTTAAAATATTTTGATTTATAATAATGTGTGTAGTCCACGCCTATTTTCAAAATAAATTTATAAACCCTAAAATTATTTTTATATTATTATTTTTTTCTACCAATTTTAAATATAATTTTGATCTAAATGAGTTATTAATGTTTTCAATGATTTATTTAAAATATTTTATGAAGTATAGTTATTATTTATAAGCGTATTTATACAGACTTTGGCTTCTAGTCTAAATCGAGTTATTTCTCTATTTTCAAATATTATTTTGCTAGTAAATATAACTTCTCATATTAGAAATACTTTTCTAAAATGTATATATATATTATTTCCTCCAATTCCATCACTACCAATTCTTGACAATCATATTCCTACTCTATTCCGAATCTAGACTTCTTTATGTCATTGCCAGCTAAATTGATTCTTCTGGACCCGCTGGAACCGTCCGTGCCATCATCGGAGGTCGTTTTGCGTAGTTGTAACATCAAGGTTATATTTTGTGCCACATTGATCATTGCAGCACACCAGGCGTCCTACCAGGCATGTATACCTTGCTAATTAACTGTCAAATTATTTATTTTTCGTATTTTTACTTTGTTTCATATTTGTTATTTTTAATTGTTATAAACTACACGTCCAAGCCACACTTGGGTGCAAGCGACTCTATTAGTCGTTTTACTTTACTATATGCATGTTAACTTAGTTTTAGCGTACTACCTTCTTGTTGGGAGATATCCTTGTATCTCTTTGGGCCATGACACTCATACTACACGGTTTGAGACATTTTGCTAGGGGCACGACTTATGGATTGGCCATCTCTAAAGTCGTGTGACGGTAGTTGTTCGTAACTGCTATGACTAGGGTATAGAGACTCAAGCAGTTACAAAACTGGACATGTTATGGACATGACTTGAATAGCGTAGAAAATATTGGGGGAGGACAGTCGTTAGTGCGTATGGAAAGCCAAACAGGTAAACCATAGTTTTCGAAAGGAACTATGGCGATATATATTTGCAGATACCCTCTGACGTTTTGGACGTTACGGATGGATATGGATGATTGGATGCCAGTTACTTACATGTAGCCTAAATCCTACCCATGCGCATGATAGTTGTCCTCTGAATTGCACAATAGATGGTTAGCATTCCCTTCTGCATATTGGTGTCTAGGAGAGTCTTGTATATTATTATTATTTTGACAGTTCATATTAGCATGTTCTTCCTGTATCTTGTTACGTCCCTCTGAGGACCTGGTTATTCCCCAGGTGTGTGTGTTCATGTCTTCCGTAGGTATCCTAGCCGAGGTCGTGGTCTTCTCCATTTCTTTGAAGATGACGTGCCTTGGACCTTTCTTGCTACTTTCGCCAATTTATTCGTATGTCATGTATCTCTTTTCTTTTCATTAATTGGTTATGGATTTGTCTCTGCCCAACTACATGTAAACAGACAATTTTATACTTATTTCTATAAAAGCTTGATTTTATTTTGTGGATGAGAATAGTTAGCAGCGGTTTACTGCATTTTACAGCTTACATATATTTATTATACGGCTGGCATGTCTACGTTCCTAGTCCTATATATTTTGGGACTGGGGCATAACAGTACCGGAGCCAGAGTAGGAGCTAGTAGCTGACGTCATCACATGTCTTATTTCGCTACATTCTTATCCAGCTACTGCATTTCTTGATTCTGGCGCTTCACATAGTTTTTTTCGCTTGAGTTTGTACATAGACATAACCTTATCACTAGACCCACTAAAGGAATTGGTAGAGTTATGATTGGAGGGGGAGCAGTATCCCTTAGTGATATGTATAGCTGCCCTATTTTTATAGTTGGAAGAGAGTTTAGGGCACAATTTTTTGTAATGCCTCTTTTCGGGTACGATATTGTACTGGGAATAGACTGGCTTAGTGACTCACATGTAGTCATAGATTATTTTAGGGGCAGTATATTGTTCAGTTCCGCAGGAAAGGAGGAGTTTAGAGTGAGAAGAGATATGCCAGAGATTATAGGCGTGACCAACTTTGTTGCTACAATTGAAGAGCAAGTACCTTCCCATCCTATCATCACGAAATTCATAGATGTCTTTCCAAACGATCTTTCAGGTCTTCCGCCTAACAAAGATGTGGAGTTCTCTATAGATCTGATTCCGGGATCAAAACCGATATCTCATAGCTGCTATAGAATGAACCAAAGTATCCAAGGAGATAAAGGACCAGATCGACGAGTTGCTGAGCAAGGGCTTCATCAGATCCAGATCGTCTCCATGGGGAGCACCAGTTCTTTTTATACCAAAAAGGATGGCACATTTTGGATGTGCATCAACTATAGGGCCTTAAATAATGTTACTATCAAGAATAGATATCCTTTGCCTTGGATAGACGATTTATTCGATCAATTGAGCGGGGCAAAGGTGTTCTCAAAGATAGATCTAAGATTAGGATATCATCAGGTGAAAGTGAGGGCTGAAAACATTCTGAAGACTGCACTCAACACCAGATATGGGCAGTATGAGTTCCTAGTTATGCCTTTCGACAAATGCACCTGCCATCTTTATGAACCTTATGAACATGGTTTTTCATGAGTATCTGGATAAGTTTGTCGTAGTATTCATTGACAACATACTTATTTATTTAAAGACTCCTAAGGAACATGTTGAGCACTTACGGATAGTACTGGGGATTCTAAGGAAGGAGAAGCTGTACGACAAGCTATCCAAGTACAAGTTCTTCTTAGACCAATTGGAGTTTCTTGGTCATGTGGTCATAGGAGCGGGTATTGCAGTAGATCCGAAGAAGATTGTAGTAGTCAAGACCTGGACCAATCTAAAATCAGTTGCAGAGATCAAAAGTTTTCTGGGCTTAGCTCTGGCTATTACCGAAAGTTCATGAAGGACTTTCCAAAAGTGGCTGAGCCTATGACCAAGCTGACAAGGAAGAATGAGGAGTACATCTGGACAGAGGAGTGCCAGGAAGCATTTAAGGAGCTAAAGAAAAGATTGACGACCGTACCAGTGTCGACATTACCTTCGGACAGAGAAGGATTTTCTATCGACAGTAATGCCTCAGGGAAGGGGTTGGGATGCATTCTCCAGCAGAATTAGAAATTAATTACTTATGCATATAGGCAGTTACGGACTCATGAGAAGAACTATCCTATCCACGACTTGGAGCTAGCAGCAGTAATATTCGCTCTGAAGCTGTAGAAATATTATTTATATGGAGAAGTATGAAAATCTTCATAGACCATAAAAGCTTGAAGTATGTGTTTACCAAGAAGGAGCTGTATATGCGATAAATAGTCCAGTGAACATAATGTCTGACAGAGACAGTCGATTCACTTTGCACATTTGGAAGAGCCTGCAGGAAGGACTTGGTACTCAGTTAAAGTTCAGCACTGCATACCATCCTCAGACAGATGGGCAGTCTGAAAGGACGATACAGACTTTGGAGGACATGTTGCAGACTTACGCATTAGATTTCGACAGATCATAAAAGGATCATCTACACTTGGTAGAGTTCTCATACAACAACAGCTACAAAGCTAGCATTGGGATGACACCATTTGAGGTTCTTTACGGACGATGATGCATGACACCGTTCTATTGGGATGATGTTAGAGGGAGAGAGTCATGCTTGGACCAGAGATGGTCACAGAGGTAGTAGACAAGGTCAAGATGATCAGAGACAGACTCAGGGTTGCCCAAGACAGGTAGAAATATAAGGCCGATAGCAGTCGAAGACCCTTGGAGTTCACTGATGGCGATATGGTGTTTGTGAAAATATCTCCTACTTGAGGGACAATCAGATTTGGTCGAGGGAGAAGCTGAGTCCCAGATATATTTGACCCTTCACTATACTTAACAGAGTTGAAGAGGTGGCTTACAGAGTTACATTGCCACCAAACTTGGATGGTGTCCACAACGTCTTCCACATTTCTTAGCTGAGGAGGTACATTTCAGACCCCAGTCATGTCATGGATCACTCAGAGCTAGATGTTGGACCTAGCCTCACCTACTCGTTGCAGCCCGTAGAGATGCTGGACCGAAGGGATAAGAGGTTGAGAAACTCTGTTATACCCTTGGTCCGGGTTGCATGGAGGCATCACTCTCCGGGAATGTCAACTTGGGGGAGAGAGGAAAAGATGAGGAAGGAATATCCTTACCTTTTTTAGGTATGATTTTTTGTACCCTACCTTTGGAAATTTTGAGGACAAAATTTTTCAAGGAGGAAAGTTTTGTAACTTTTTAATTTTTATAAATATTTAAAGTTGAATTATTAAATTAAAATTGTTGACATATTAATATTATTATTTAGAGAATTCAATTAGTGATAAAATATTTATTTTTTAAAATGACAACAAGAATACAGCATTTTGGAATAATGGTAGCACGTTCATTTTGGATCAAGAAATAACTCAACCACCCCAAGTCTATCTCTTCCCATTCCATTCCGTGACCCCCAACTTCTTCCATTTCGTAACCCCCAACCTCTTCCATTCCATAAACCTAACCTCTTCCATTTCGTAACCTTCAACCCTTCCACTCCGTAACCCCCAACCCTTTCATTCTATAACCCTAATTCATCCCTTCCTATTCGTAACTTTTCTTCATTTCTCTATAAAAAAAAGAAAAATGTTAAGGCAAAACATAAGTATTGACATCTTCCTCCTTTGGAGTAACCCAGCGACTCGTGCTGCACACGGGTTGGCTAGTTTAGTATCCTCTTACTGTTATATTTAGTTTCTTGCATGTGATGTTTATTTGATAGTACTGTAGATTAGGTGCTGTGTTGCTATTATTTTGAGAGTTAAGTTTCTGATTAGTTTCCCTATTATAAATATTTGAGTTACTGCTACCATAGTTTTAGAAGAGTTTGTTGTTGATGTAGGTTTTCTTATAATTAGATTTAGAGATGCTATTCAATTATAGTATTTAGTTTTAATGATGTGGTAGGTGGGCTTGGGTTAAATAGGTTTTGTTGTCGGGTTAAAAGGTTCAGCAGAGGTGGAAATGCTTTGTGAAGCTAGTACAACAAGTTCATATATACAGTGTTGTATATTTAGTTTTAGTTACTAATGCATTACAAGTTTTGTTTGGTGGCCTTTGTATGATTCTTTTGAAGTTATTTAATAGGTTAATGCTAGACGAGTAGTTCTATTTTGGCTACAGGTTATGAGGGTTAGTTTTGTGTGGTTTATTCTATAGATTTTAGTGTTTACACATTTATATTAGAGTTCACTTATTATTTTTATCTTGATTTACTCACACCATTATTTATTGGTATTGAAGATGGGACAAGCCAATTCATTGACCTATAAATTATTTATTTATTTTAATCTATAATCAAAGTCATCGATTTATAATCGATTTGTTTATCTTTTTAGTGATTCGATCTCTAATCAAAATCATTTATTACTTTTTGTTAATGATCCGACCTATAGTCGAAATTATTTCTCCTCTTTATTAATTCAATCTATAAATGAATTAATTCTTGTTTGACTTAGGAGCTTGTATATGCTCCTTAAGTCAATGTGACTTTAGTATAACGTTTTTATACAATATTTGGTGCAACTTGATACTATATCATTTTACGTACTTTTACCAAAACTTTCACCTTTGTGATTTCTAGTTTAGCATAACTTAAAACAAAGTTCATTACAACAATTTCTAGTAGCTAAATTCAATTATAGAAATAAACTAGTATTTAGTTGTTATTGATTTAAGATAGAATTAAGAGTGCTAAAATAAGGGATAAGGGTAGATTTGGTTAGTAAGACATTATCTAATTGTGGAACCTAAGTTGTACCCTTTTTTGAACACAGTGAGAAGACCCGGGACATTATCTCTTCTTAGCTCTATACCCTATCTTAGAAAGGCAAGTACACTACATCTTTTACTAAACTGAAAATGAACTATAACTTTGTATGTTGAACATTCAGGACATGTTTCCTTCTTATTATCAGTTGCATTTACTTTCCAAATAAGTTGTATTTAATTTTCACAAGTCGCTTTACTTTACACTAGTTGTCTTTACTTTTCATAGTTGCATCTCTATTTATTCATGTTTTCTTTTGTGCATGGGATTGGAGAAAAGAATAGTTAAATACATGATCAAATCCCATAGTGTAATATTAATCGATAGCTTAATTCACATGGCACAATTATAAATTTTGTCGGATCGGCTATATGCTATATCAGTTGCATTTATTTTTACCGTCCTATTAGCCGATCATGTATTTACTATCTTTTCAGTCGCATTTACTTTTCACTTGAGCATGTTGCAGTCTATTTTCTTATTGCACTTTCCTTTGTTACCAGTTCATTACGTACATTTCTATTTGATAGTTCTTTGGTTCAGCATACATAAATTGTAGGGTTGTACTTTGCTCATTTCCTGATTTGATCGTTACAGGTGAATTGACTGAGGAGTAGTTACTTTGCAACTCATACTATGGACCTGCACTTGAGATGCTAGATCACATCCTAGTGGATAACCCTGCTAAGGAATACCCTATAGCTTAGCTTATATTTGGTATTTGAATTTGGTTTGTAATAAATAGTTAACATTCATTTTGCTGGATTTGACTCCAATTACTCTTGTTTTGGGAATGTAACTCAAATGACATTTTAGACCTATTCTAGTTTATCTCGGTATAGATGCAGTGATTATTATGATTCAATATAATATAATTTTGATGATAATTGAAGGTTTAGAACAGCTTACTATGCGGTGTCTCATAGCATAGGTTGGATATGTCTGACTCGTATCCGAATATTTGGGAGCAGTTCGTGACAACAATTCGACATATCAGGGAAAATTGTGAGCTTTTAGGAATCACAAATAAAGCATGCAATCTCTTCATAAGGATATGAATAAATGTATAGACAAATAAAATGTTGGGGAGAGATATAAAATGTATTTAGGGTTGACTTTTAATTTTGAATTGATATAAGAACAAGAATGTAATATATTTTTTGAGGGGTGGGGGCATCTTGTAGATGCAATCATCCTGGAGTTGCTAATGGAGACATCTCAAAGTATGTCTTTGTGCGTTTTACTCTTTTCCTTCGGTGAGACTTTTTTTTACTGGATTTTTCCTTCGAAAGGTTTTTAATGAGGCAATATAAGTCGCACCCACTTGGAATTGTAAAAAATTATATTTCTGAAAAATATTATCGTAACTCTTTTCTTTTCTATGAATTTTTTCCAAGAGATGGATTTTTCCTTAGAAAAGTTTTAGTGAGACAATAATTAAAGTTGGCATCCAAGGGGGAGTGTTATGAATTGGATAAATCCAAATATGAATGTCCTTTGCCATGGTCCCGGGCCAGCACACACACACACACACACACACACACACACACACACACACACACACACACTCTTACCTTCTTTCAATTACCTTCTTTCAAAAAAATTATATATATTCCTAGTGGGAGCACCCTCCACAATTACCTTCTTTCAATATATATATATATATATATATATATATATACATATAATTTTATGGATGACTTGATAACCCATTGCTTTACATGTAAATCTTCCCTAGATATCTAAGGAAGGATCCACCCTCGGCTGAGAAAGAGCGGTCGCTACGCTGGATATTCAGTTTTCTTTATATAGGTCTATATATTCTATGTTAGTTATATATTCAACTGCTTTTTTGTATTCTAGATACTTGCTTAGCTCATTTGGTTGAGTAATATAAATTTTACTCGAGAGCTCATGTGTTCAAAACTTGCTAGCCATATTTTTTTTATTTTTCATAAAAATTAAATTTTATGTGATACTTCTCTAAAATTTTAAATAGAATATTTTCTCTCCTGAAACTTTATTTTTAGTATATTTTTGCTTACCCTAAATGGTTTACCTTTTTTTTCATTATACCCTCCGTACCATACATAGTAAAAATTTTATTGTTATGCATGAGAGGGAGGGTATAATGAGAGAGAAGAAACAATAAGAAAAAATTAAGAGTCCAAACTTTTCAATTGGGATTTGTCCCGGTGACATACGTGACCGCCATGTACTTCTCTTCATCTTATGCTTGGTGTCTGTTAGACGGGGGTTGGTTTTGATCAAGTGGGTTGGCAAACGCTTCCGCACCGCCATATACTTGTCTTCATCTTGTGCTTGGTGTCTCCGCACACCGCACCTCCGTCGCGATCCACCTCCTCCTCCGTCTTCCCGAAGCCCCTTGCCGCCTTCCCCTTCAGATCTGCCTCCACCAGATCCTCTGCCTCCTCGCCTCCGGGCGACCGCTCTGACTGGCGTCCGCGCCAGATTCGGTTGGTGGCCCGACCCAGCTCCGTCGAGCCGCCGCATCCTCGATCCGTCGAGCATGGTAAGACTCTCCGTCTCCCGCTCCTCTCTCTTTCCTTCGTTCATCTCTCTGTCTTCCTCCCGCACTCCCACCACTCTCAAGTTCTCTCTTCTTCTTCTTTCTATTTTTTGGTTCCCAAGTATCTCTCTCTCTCTCTCTCTCTCTCTATCTCTCTCTCTTTAAACCACAGTTCGATTTTGCTATATACATATGTTCTTAATTGCTGCTAAAGAAGCTCAGATGTTTTCATAAGAGAACAGCAATCATAGTTTTACTATTATGTACTTATTTTATTATTATTATTATTATTATTATTATTATTATTTGTTTTGTTAATAGTGCTATTTGTATTATTGTTATTATTTTAGAAATTGTACAAATATTTTCTAGCTAAATTCAAAGTTATTTTTACACTAAAATATTCTTCTAGATTATATGTACTATTTAAATATATATATTTTTTGACAAAGTTATAGTTTTTGGCCCAATATATTTTCGAATCATTATTTAAATATTTTATATATGAAATATAGTTTTACCTAAATTCATATTTTACGATCTTAGGGTTTTGCCTAAAAACGGTTTTTATTTCATTTTTCCAAGTATTTTCCAAAATGTACTTTTACTAAGAAAACTTAGTTTCAAATACTATAAATAATTTCTAAAAATAGTACAAGTACTTTCTCCATAAATTCTCATTGATTGTCAATCTTGACCGCAAATGATCATACTTCCTATTTTCTCGCGACACCGACCACAACACATCGACTATAGTTATTGGACAAATCGGGACATGTCATAACAGCGCACCACTAGGCAAGATACCTTGCCATATTTACTGCTTATATTTAATTTGCATCTTTATTTTAGTTGTGGCATATTTAATGCATGTTTACTTTAAATTTATCCAGTTGCACCTTTGATTATTATTCATGATTTACTTACTCTCTTTCCTTTATATCCAATGCAAGTGCTTGTTATATTTTCCTTCTTGTCTTTCAATATGCATACGGACCTAGTCTTAGTGGGCTACCTTCTGCTTGTGGGATATCATTATATCTCCTTTGACCATGTTGCATGTTCCCCAACATTATGAGTCTCAAATATGACATGGTCTCGCGTATCGATCTACCATCGATACGCATAAGACGTGACGGTATGTAACTGTTATGACTAGAATTTTAGAGACTCATACAGTTACAAACTGGACAAGTCGTGAATACGACTTGGTCAGTAATATTCAAAAGGGAGATGACGGTTAAATGTATGGGCTACCCAAATCCAAAAGCTGTAGTAAATGCGTACTATGGTGCTCGTGTCACGGTAGTCACTAGCCTCGAGCTATGTGGACAGATGGGTTACGTGGGCCGCTAGCCTCAAGTTATGCCGGTTGATAGTATTGGTACTTGACGTGTGTGTATTGTGAGTTGTGAGTAGTCATGGGGGAGTCAGCCTTTACCTACCCATACATTGAGATGTCTTCTAAATTGCACACTAGAATGTTTAGGTGACCCAAGTCAATGTCATGTCACACTTCGTTCTAGTCATAGCATGAGGAAGTGTCACATCACGGAATAGTGTACTATCCTTTGTCCTTGTTTGGCTGTAGGGGTAGTTCAATGTTTCGATGATTAGATATTGGACCATGTTATGGTTGGAACACTTTTCATTATAACTTATGACATATTTTATATCACTACAAAAATTTGTCAGATTAGCGACGTTCCAAAACATCGCGAATCTCGGCCAAAACGTCGCTAACTTAAATTAGCGACGTTTTGGAAACGATAGAAAAAAGCGTGTCGCTAATCGAGAAAACGTCATAAAACGTCGCTACGGCGACGTTAGTTAGCGACGCTCATAACGTAGCTAAATAGAGACATTATTTATGACATTTTCTTGTGGTCGCTGTTTGCCATTGATTATAAAAGAACAGAACAGTTTTATGGGAGGACTGAACTTTTAATTCACAATTACAAACTCGCTCATACAAAGAGAACCTAGGAACAAAACCTAGGAAAAGCAATCTAAGTACAATTGTTTAGTTTTTTATTCTGGAGGGTGACGGTAGAGGCTCGGGAAAGTGATATCAACTCTGCCTTACTCCTTGGACGATCGGACACAACCTTGGCTCTGGCGAAGAAGAATGCTCTCTGGATCTCTCTGCTGCTCTGTGTGTGTCCTTCTCCGTTCCTGTACAAGGGAATAACACCTTGCTATTTATAGGAATTTGTGATGAATGGGGTGTGCAGTAATTACGCCTTGAAAAGTGGGCGGTTGGGGATTAGTTAAGATTAACTTTGATCCGTTTGTTGGAAATCAATCTGGGCTGTTGCGTTGGTTACAATAAATCTGCATTGTTATGATTTGTTGGTAGCAATAAATTCGAGTGGATAAGTCTTAGTCAATCTTCTGCCACGTGTCCTAACTGCCATTATGCTGCGAGCCGTATGAACGGGGCGTCCTGGCAGAGCCGCATGAGTATGGTCTGGTAATTGAACCGCATAAGGGTGGCCTTACAACCGAGCCGCATGAGGATGGCCTCACAACTGAGCCGCATGAGAATGGCCTCACAACCGAGCCACATAAGGGTGGCCTCACAACTGAGCCGCATAAGAATGGCCTCACAACCGAGCTTCAAGAGGATGTCCTCACAACCGAGCCGCATGGGAGTGGCCCCCACAACCAAGCCGCATAAGGGTGGTCCCCACAACTGAGCCGCATGAGGGTGGCCCCATGTCAGAGCCGCATGGAAGTCCTTGAAGCGATCCGCATAAAGAGCTTTAGAATTGGTGGATCGTGCCAGCTATAAAGATTTTTTTCGTCTCTCTAGGAGCACGTCATTATGTCAGAGTCATCATTTTACCTTTATGTCAGAGCTGTCAATCTTTGTGTCAGAGCTGCCGCATTTCGTCAGAGCATTTAATGAGCCAGCTGCACAGAGTTATGGCCAGCTGTAGAGGCCTATTTTTGAACCGCATAGGGCCACATGGCTTTTCCCGAGCCGTATGGAGCTATCGCGGACTTTCGAGCCGCATGAAGCTCTAAGGGACTTTTGAGCCGTATGAAGCTCTAAAGGATTTTTTGAGCCACATGAAGCTCTAAGGGACTTTTGAGCCACATAAAGCTCTAAAGGATTTTTGAGCCGCATGAAGCTCTAAGCGATTCTTGAGCCGCATGAGACTCTCCCTCTTTTGAGCCGTAAGGACTTTCCTGTTCTTTTCCATGCTTCTACAAGACCCCCTTAAAAGTTTTCAATTTGTAAAATTGAAATACTTTGACTAAGAAGCATGGCTATATCCGCATAAGCTCTTCGTGCCACATAGACTCCTCTGGCAGCATAGGATGTTCTGGCCGCATGGACTGTTCTGGCCGCATAGACTTCCTGGCCGCATAGACTTCTCTGGCCGCATAGACTTCTTTGGCCGCATGCTGTCCTTCATGCTACGTAGGCGTCTCATTAATTGCTCTTGATTTGTTTTGATTTAAAGCCGTCTTTTGGGTAAGATCCCAAGAGTCGGCATTAAATATTTGGATTTGCTTTGATGACTCTGAGCATTCTTTTTTTTACATGAGGGGATAAAATCCCAAGAGTCGGTCTCATCTTCTAGGCACCACATGATTCGAAGCGTCCATCGGTCTATGTGCCCCCCCTGTCCACCTATAAATATGAGTAATTTTTAGAGAAAGACTCTTTACTCTCTTCTCTTGTTCAAGTCTTTCTCGCCCTAGTTGTCATCTTCTTCTCTTTCGATCTTTTATGGCTCCCAAGACTTCCTCCAACGCTGTGGCGAAGGGTAAAGGAGCGGGTTCCTCGTCGACTGCGGCGCCCATAGTTTATTCCGACGTTCACCCCGCCATTAATGGTAAGAATGTTGGGAGAAATTGTATGAACTCAAAACCCTAACCATCATGGCTACGCTGCATGTTTTATGCGCGGGCCTTCTTCGTCTTCATTGAACTGTTCAAGTTCATTGTGATGAAATCCGTATGCTGTGCTGAATGTGTCGCATGTACATCTCATGTCCGAGCCGCATGGGGGTATCCTCCATATCCGAGCCACATGAGAGTCGTCTTGTGGCCGCATAAGCAGGTTACAAACTGGGCCACATGAAGACCCATAGAACAGTGCCGCATAAGCTTCCTTTGAACTGGACCGCATAAGCTCCCTCGAACTGTGCCGCATGAAGTTCCTACAAACAGAACCACATAAGCTCCCTTGAACTGTGAACGCATGAAACCCCACCAAATCAGAGCCGCATAAGCTCTTTTAAACTGGGCCGCATGAGCACCTGCTAAACAGAGCCGCATAAGCTCACTTGAACTGGGCCGACTTCAAGTGTTTGCCCCCCAGCAGCCCTGAGTTCATCATCCCCGAGATAAAGAAGAAGGACTGGTTTTTAATGTCTCTCAACCTCTCCACAGGTTCGTCTTTGGGAAGCTGGTTTACCACATACTCGACTATATGGTCGAACCTATCGCCCACAGCGGATAGGGCACGACCTACCAAGGGCTCTCCCGCAGGATTGACTAGCAGATTCACTAAAAAAATGACAAAAGAAAAAAGTTAGAAGATGGCCAGGGAAAACTGCTTAGTATTTTCGAGCTTATGTGGCTCTAATTAGGAGGGTCCTTATGTGGCACAATTTAAAGGAGCTTATGCGGCTCCATTTTGGTGGTGCTTATGCGGCCCAGTTAAAGTGAGCTTATGCGGCTTTGTTACGCTGGTGCTTATGCGGTACAGTTTAGAAGAGCTTAGGCGAATCTGGTTTGATGGTGCCTCATGGGGCCCAGTTCAAGTGAGCTTATGCGGCTCTGTTTAGCGGGTGCTCATGCTGCGTTCCTCTTCGGGGACGCCCTGACTGTGAAGAACTCCCAAGTTCTGGACATATCTGAGAGTTGGAGTTTTACTTCTGAAGGGATGGTGATCCACATCCCTCAGATGGAACGTCATTTCCCACTGTCGTGGTTCAACATGTTGCCCATGGACAGGAAGACGGAGGATTCCTTGATTCCGAGTCGGTCTGGGATGTTTGTGGGCAACATTCACTATAACAACGACTTGGGGTCAGTGTACGCGGGCAAGGTACCGGTCAGCCGCTATATGATAGATTGGCCCCGGGCAATTTCTTGAATGTACAGGGTCCCAATTTCAAGCTTTCTCAAGCTGACATGTTCCTGAACCAGCTTGCTCGGAAGGGGTCCTATCCCGTTGGCCGGTTGTCGCTGATGAATTGGATATACCCCCTTCCTTCGTGGACCAACCTGTCTACGTGGATCGCGCGGAAATATGAGACTCTCCTGCACGAGATTGGACTCTACCATGCTATTCGGGGCACCTGTTACAGCTTGCCCATAAACAAGAAATTGTTCATGCCTCTGCTGGAGATGTACAACTGCCGTACAGGGACTTTCTTTACACCCGTAGGGGAGATGGGGCTTGCTCTCCATGAGATGCATGACGTCTCCAAGCTGCCTTGGGGAAATGAAGTCTTTGAGGTGTATACCCCGACGAACGAAGAGTTCAAAGATTTGGAGGAGAAGTGTCACGACCCGCACCCAGTATTTGGCCATGAGCCGTGGGTACGTCCAGCCTACGCCGCAGTGTCGGCGGTAGAACGCTGTCTAGTCATCTCCATAATTTATCAAATACAACCACGCAGTTTATACATTTCCAAAAAAGACCAAATTTGCAATATCAACCCACAACAGGAAATTATATACACAAGGTCCATGATGAGAGAAATAAACTAATAACTGAAAGAGACCGTAAAATATAGAGACCAAAAATATGGTAGAAGAAATAGTCTCAATATAACCAAACATATCAAAGGGATGTCCACTACTCAACTCTCATAATCCACAAATAAAATGAAATACAATAAAGAAAAGAGTTTCTGTGAGCGACTCATGCTCTATAAAATGCTGTCTAGCTAATGGTCTCCTGCGGAGGGTAGCCCCGCATCCAAGTCCTCCTGCAAGCTCAAGTCAGGGTCTTCAGTCTGCTCATAATACGTAGTACAGAAATCCTCTAACTCATCACCTAAAATGTTGGTTATCCAGTCAGGATTGGAACAAGTACACATATGACCACTAACCGAATCTCAACAGAATCATAAACATGTAAATAGCATATGAGAATGAAACTAGAAAGTAAGTAGCATCATAATACAAAAGGAAAGACATGAGACTCTATTAATGGAAATATAGCTACTATAAGGCAACATGTAAAATCATGGTAGCATGGCAAATGGTGAAGAACATGGTGGAATAATAGGAATATCAACTATCTACGTGCATTGAAATATCGCTTTCGACATGTGAACGGCTAAGGGGGTAAATCCGGCCCACTGCACGTGTCGTGTGCAGCTGCTATCATGCAAGAATAGACATTTTGGGGATAGATTGGGTAGTTCACACGTCTACTAAGATATTTCTCCGCCCAGGTAGTACTCATGGAATCATAAATAGGGTGACATAGGAGGTAATCAAGATGTGAAATACAATCCATGGTACTAATCCTCGTGTGATGATCGTGTCAACAACCAGCAAGACATATGAATAACAAGTAGAGGAAACTATCAGAAATGGTAACAATCGATACATGCACTTGCCTGTCGTCCCGAGCTGCGAGTACTGATCAAGTGAAGAGTTGGAGTCCAAGTAACCTGTTATACATATTAAGTTCAAATCAACATATGAACTAACAAAATAAAGCTATTTTGGGGTTATTGTTAATTAACCATACAATTCCAAATAGCCTTTAAATGGTTTGGGTGGTCTCTACCCTTGGCAACTTTCTAACTCCCAACATAATCTACAAGTGTCTATGCCAAAGACTATTTCCTTTATATATAATATATCCATATATGTATTTTTCCTATGAAAAATAGTGGTGCCCAACTGTTCTGATAACAAGTAATACCCGAACCCTATATCATCTCTTTATTACAATAACAGTATAAAGTATTTTGTAGCTATACCCATCTATACATATTCATCTACCAATTTAACACATTACCTATATGCAAAATACAGTGCAAAGCTTATGTGATAGCAGTGAACTGTCAGGAGTATCCTTTCTGATTTCAGTTGATAGAGGAAAGAGAACTAACATATCAAGCTAACTTCCACTGGACTTGACTCTAAGATGCAACCAAACTAATTTGATCTACTGTGAAGCTAATTCAAGGTTTACTTCTGAAACCTATATTCCAGCCTTAAGATTTTAGCCAATATTCATTGATCCTCAAGGTGCTTAGTCAAAACCAATCAATCGAAGAAGATATTTGGTCCAACTATTGCCTAACTATCAATATGATAGCAAAAACTTCGATTGATGCCAAGTGATGAATATACACAAGGTTTACGTGCTGTGAAGGGGTGAGATGAGTTCTGGTTCTCACCCCATAGTCTGTACAGATCGATTGATCTCTAGTGCAGGTCAGAACACAAGCTCTCCTATAGGGGACTGAACACTAGTATGGACTGCTATACCAATATGAAGGAAACTGAACAGGGGTTAAAAGTGATTGATCTTCTAAACGTAAGGACCTATATGCATACCTGTACATATGCAATTAAGGCTGAGTGCCCTTAGTTCAAAGTTTGAACTATTGGATAGGCAAGGGTGATACATTTGTGGTATAGGCAGCCATCATATTAAGGCTGATAACCAAGCTAGGTTGGTACAGGGGTATGATGAACTGGCTGAACCATGAGACCAAAGTGGACAAGAGGGTTTGATCCACACCAATGGCAAGTGCAAAAATAGGAGGTGGTCAGCACTCCAAGGTCTGATACCTGAAATGTAGTGACTGAACCAATGGGGATACACCTTTACTCTTAGTAATTGTCTGAAAATACAGGACATAATTAAGAAACTGAATGAATGAAGGCATTGTATGAATGACAGGGCAGTTATCTAGGTGATGTACCATTCATGTATACTCATTAATATAGGAAATGAATTGTTGAAAGGGTCAGTCCACACCAGAAGATTTTTCCTTTACTGGGTGTTGACAAACCTAACACCTAGGCTACTCTAGCAAAGCATGGTTTTACCTCATAGGTTTATATCACTCCTAGTTGTAGGCTTGTGTATGTCCTGTGTCTAGGGGCCATGGTCTATCCATGTGTTATCTGGTCAACTCTGAGAGGCTTGATGGATTAACTGTGTAACCTGGTCACATTTTGTACACTAACATACCTACATGTGTAGCACATGTGGAGGCCAATTGGGGCCTGAGATGCAACCAGTGCATTGATGGCATCCACTGAAATGTCATGCATATTATTACACCCCAAACTAATAAACTGCAACTAATATGGACCTGTGTTCTAATGCAAGACAAAACTTATAAGCTACAACTAATCCTGTACTATGGTACAGCTAACTATCTTGCTTCTTAAACTTCTTGACTTACATCAAATGATAACCTACTATATTATATAGGTGTGTCACAGCTGAAGGTGGCTCGGCCTCAAGTGCAGAACATCAGTCCTGATGAATCCTATATTTAAGGGGCAGATGTTATGATATGAAGGCTGGTATAACAACAAAATATTGACTAGAACACCCTTAGGCAGGAGCCAACTTTCCAGACTAAACATAACATTTACAAGACACTCAATAAAGTTGACTGCTCCTTGGGATGCAGGTCAAAGTATATTAGACTGTACCTTCCTATGTGGGTGATGGACTGATGTGAATATGTAAAATCATCTGAAGGGTTCAACCATTGGTGAAATCAGAACTAAACCTGTAGGGCAAGACTTAATCATTCATATAAATTGACTGATCCAGCCCCTCATTATTGACACAACTCCCATGCCCAAACTACACATATCCTGAGTTATTGAACCATAAGACCCAAAACCACACAATGTGAACTGGTTCCCAAGGGTTAGGTTGTAACCTGATATGATATCAATTAAAGTCTGATATCAGACATTAGTCTAGGCACTCCAGGCCTTTGTCAAATCCATGGGTTAGGTGTTGTGGTACAGATTGATTTTGTGCTTCACACAATACAAGTTCATAGGTGAACCATCTGATACTTGAATACCCTGTGTCTCACCTAAGGTTTGATACACCAAAAACTCATGGCTAGGATGGCTAATCTATCATGCTACCTACTGTTCTGTAAGTCTATGGCTTTGCCACATGCTTGGATAACCTGTGATGCAATATGACTGCAGGATATTAATAAAAGGATATGCAATGAATTGTGTCTAATGTGTACTAAGGAATTGTGGACAGGATTTGGGTTAAAGTATCACAACTAAGTTCGTTGTGTATGACTGAAACAAGACATACACATATACATGTATGTACAGGAATTGGAAACCCTATGGGCAGTATACTAAGGTCTAATATGGTATATGTACAGGCTAATGCACTAAGTCTTAACTCCCCAATCTGTTTACAGGGGTGAGAGGTCAACCTTAAGGGCAAGGCAAATATAGACTCCTATATGTTTATACAAACACCAGATTTTAGGGCACGATGTGTCATTAACATCTCGTGCTTGGTTCACAAGTACTTCTCCGAGTCCCTGGTTTGGGCATTAAGTCGAACACTTAGGTTTCTCCCTTGATTCCTTATTTTACAGCCGTATACGAGGCATGGTTAGATTGGTTCTGATAAGAATCAAATCGCAAAAATGAGGATTACCTGTCGAAGGTTGGCCTTGTGTAAAACCACTATTTTTTAATTATTTTTTTATTAATTTATTAGACTTAAAAATGAATTTATACAATTTATGGTTTTATTTTTATTTTTTGATGACCCGGTTTGGCCAATTCAGTCCGAACAGGGCCCAAACCAAATTTAAGCTCATGTGAGCATGTGGGGTGACTAAGGTGGCCATATAGGAATATTTTGTGTATGTACAAATATTTTTAAATTATTTTTAGAACTTGTTAAATATTATTGACTTTGGGTACAAAAATTTATATTTTATTAATAAAATAATATCTTACAAAATTTTATATTTTTCTGGACCCGGATAAGGGTGTGTGGTACAGTCCACCCATTGGAGAAATTTTTTATTATTTTATTAATATTAAAGTTATTTTGTGAACATTTAATAAATATGTTATTGAGATGTTATTATTATCTTGAGTTGATTGAATTTATATATATATAGATATGTTTAAATATATTAAATATTTGGATTATATAACATTTAAATTGTTATTTGAATTTTTATATATATTTATGGTGTATATGTATGGATATATACATATGCATATATAGATATAGATATAGATATATATATTTAAAAGATTGATTGAAAAGAAAAGAAAAAAAAGAAAAAGAAAAAGAAAATAATGATAATAATGACAAACCTTAAAGTGGCCGCCCACTTTTTTGCTTGTTCCCACAAGCAGCACACCCTTCCTCCTAATATATGTAAATATGTTATACATATATAAGTTTATGTAAAAAAAAGAAAAAAAAGAAAAAGAAAAGAAGTATCAAGTATAGGGGCCGACCACATGCATGCAAGGAGCAGCAGCATTGCATTGTGCGCCCCCCTCTTTTTCAAGCTAGCAGCAGCACCAAGCTTGGTGGCCGACCCCCTTCCATAATATATATGTATACATACATATATATGTATGTTTTAGAACCCTAATCTTTGATTATTTCTCCACTCTCCTTCCTTCCTCCTCTCACCTCTGTTCCCGTACTTCTCCTCGACGTGCGTGCCAGCCTCGCCGGAGCAACAGCAGTCCCGTCCCCCGGTCGTCACAACGACAAACAACAACAACAGTTTTCCACTTTAAGGTATCCCACTTCCCCGATCGATATCACCCTCATTTTAATTCCGTCTTTAGATCTGTAAATTCGTGTAGAAAGACCACATGACCCTCTTCGAGATCCCCCAGGTGGATTTCGACATGGCCATACAACTTGCTCGAAAAATCGAGACGAAGTTGGAAAAAACCACTTTTCTGAGATATTAAAAACTGTTTTGAAACACAAACTTGTCGGCCACTTTTCTCGCTGTCCATTAAACTTTCATAAAAACTAATTAAAGGCAGTCAAAGACAACATAACCGAGATTGTAACGCACCTTCTGGATTTACTTTTTATGTAGTATGTAGAAAGTTACACGTTGTTAAAGTTTCACAAAAAATTGTAAATTCTGTTTTCAAAAAGTGGAAAAACACCCGATACGGCGTGCGCCCCGACAAACCGGGCGACGTGATCGCGCACTATACATATCGAAAGGCGCGTATGGATGTTGTCAACATGTGGGAACTGACGGAACCCGATTTCGTTGCATGTGCGCGACGAAATCAGTACGTATCCGTCGAGATACCCCGTATCGACCCTTTGCAAATTAAGTCACAACTTTGTGCACACTCATCATATCGCGATGAAACTTGCGCCATTGGACTCAAAATATTTTTCTGGTCCTGTGAGCCAAGTTTGGTCCGATTCTGAGGTCGTTGATCGGGACGCTATTTTGGCGGGCCCACAATCCCACTCAACGGGCGATTTTGTGCACAGTCCACCGGAATCCAAAATTGGACATACCGTTGGGTTCGCCTCATCAAAACAAATCTGTAGACATGTAGTTTGATGACTTTAGAGACCGTAGATATTGGCACGCATTTCGGTGCAAAGCGGGTCCAACGGTGGACATTATTTTGGCCCAAAATTATGATTTTGCCCCTGTTCCAGAATCTAACTTTTGGACAGGCATTTCCTAGGCATATCTTTTATTCCAAACTCGTTCGTGATGTTTGTTGCAGCATCCGGAGTCATCTGCGGGATTTGGCTTTTCTTGCTTTGTTTAATTGCTGGTTCGAGCTACTGGATTATTCTCTTTTGCACATAACCTCAGGCAAGATACATTGCCATTATACTGTTTATATTCAGTTGCATTTTATTACATATCACTGTTCATTTATTTTTAGTTTTTACCGTTCTTGATTTACTGTCTGCTCAGTGATATTAGATATACTTTGTTATTATCCTTTGATTGCATGTGGACTTAGAGTTAAGAGAGTACCATTTGTAGTGTATTGTTTATACCTTGACACAGTTGTACCACGAGGATGTGTGAGATGAGTAGCATGTAGAGGTTCTTGCGGGTGGGCTGATCCTCCATGCGCATGCGTTAGGGCTAACTGCTAATAGAGGCATGTTTGGAGACTTAGTAGTTAGTAGAGGTATATGAGTCATGGATGTGACTCTATTAGACATTGGGTGGGAAGAACAGTTCCTTAACATATGGGCCAAGTATGCACTTCCCTATTGCCGGTTATCTCCGCGGGAGATACGGTCCTAGATCCTGATACTGATTTACTGCTGGCCTCTGACATTCGATAAATGTTATGCTTTGAGGTCACTGGTATCCTGATGGGCCATACCTGAGATTACTGCTACTAAGCCAGAGTGCCCATGCGTTGGAGGTTTGTTCTTAACTGCATAAACACTGTAGTACGTTTAGATTACCTTATTGTCGTCTTGTCACTTATTTCGGTTTGTGACATATTATATATTCAGTTTATTATGGTATGTTCTTCCTGTATCTTGTTACGTCCCTCTGAGGACCTGGTTATCTCTCTAGGTGTGTGCTTCTGTGATTTTGCAGGTATTCTAGCCAAGGCCGTGATCTTCTTCATTCTTTCGAAGACGATTGCACTTGGTTCGTCTCGTTATTTTACCGATCATTTCTTGTACATTTTATTTGAGATAGTTGGTAGTGGACTTTGTCTCCGCCCAACGATTGTATACATGACAAATTCAAAGTTGCTTTTATATCATTTATTTATTTAGTGGATGAGATTTAGTTATTATGGTTCTATTGTATTTTACAGCTTATGTATACATACAAGGTTTCCATATATTGGAGTGTACTTCGTATGTATACAGCTGGCATGTCGATGTACCTAGTCCTACGTATTTTGGGACTGGGGCGTTACATGTTTTTGTGGTGACCCATGCAGGTCGAGTTTGTCACTTCGGTTACGTTACTATACCGATGTGAGCCTGCAACATAGGATTAGAATCTAGGAATCTCATCCATTCAGCTTGACCTCTTCCCTTGGCTTCAAATTTTGAACTCTCGATCGACTTCCTTGAATTGCATCTTGCTTGATTCCTTTCTATCGTTGATTCTTATTTTCGTGCTTAGCGTCAACTAGGAAGATGACTACACTAGTATATGCTCATAGGTCAAACACATAGCTAGAATGGTTATATTGGCAATTGGAATACATTTAAGACTCTAATTGAGTTAGTAAGGTTTTTCTTTAAAGTGTGATTTAATGATTAGAAATTTGTAAAGTAGGATATTGCCACGGAAAGTTTTAATCTTGAGTTTCTAATTAGTAAACACCATAGGATTGATACTGCAGGAAGGAGAAAAAAAAATATAGCTAGAATCTTTATACCATTGATTTATGAAATTGATTGGATTTTGAGTTTTGATATTTATGAATTATGGGGTTATAACTATACATCATTGAACAGATATAAAATTGATTTGCTTTCGAGTTGTGATATTTATAATTTTTGGGTGATAGATATACATCTTTGAACAAATATAAAATTTATTTGATTTTCGGGTTTTGATGTTTATAATTTATTGATTATGGTTATACACCTTTGAACGGTTATAAATTTGGTTTGAAAATGATCTTAGCTTTAAAAATGGCCGTAGAAATTATTTAAATCGAGTTGTACAATTTGCGATTTTCGTGTTTAGTAAATTTTGAATTTTAAGTGGAAGTAATGATGGTAAATTTTGGTTTACAATAATTGAAAACAATTTTTGAGAATTTTTTTCTTTATTTTAAATTGTGTCCTATGATTGAGGATTTACAAATCTATTTAGATTTTTGGAAAAAAAAAAGATTTTTACTGATAAGATTATTTGAAAGTTTAGTTTAATGAGGGAATGCTAATATTAAAATTTTTGGGAGAATTTCGAAGGATGTGATGAAAAGTTATTTTGATTGATTAAAGGAAGTTACCATTTAAAATTTATGATTTTGTTGGAATAACTTAGCATGAATAGAAGTTAAAATTGATGAGAGCATTGAGCTTAATTTTTTTTTTGAGATTGCTTTTAATATGCTAAGAGTTTTATTATGAGTTATTGAAAAATTTTAGAGTATTAAATTTTTGATTGATTGTGTAATTTTTATGGATTCATAAATTATGAACTTTTGAGTTAAATAGTTGAATTTAAACCTTAATTTTGGAAAAGGTTAGTAGTAACGTGATAAAGTTTGCTTTGAGATTTATGAAAGCGATTTAATTTTGGTCATGATTAAATTGAACGACTTGCAGTGAATATAAATTTTTGGTGGTTTTTTTTGAAAATTTTATTTAGAGACTTTTGGAGAAAACTTGAGCTAAAATTTTAATGGTAGGCCCCAAGATAACCCTACTGAGTATTCCACACTAATTGCCATGTCACTCATGACCATGACAGTAGTATATACACAAGTGTTGTTAGTCATCTACCCAGCTATGTGACTGTATTTCCACCTCGACTTACTCGACCTTCCTTCAATTCTAGATCTTTTAATTGCGACCTTCTAACCCATTTGCAATTTGAATAATGAGTTAATGGTTCCTTAACTGTATTCATCTAGGAGACTATCTTCTCTCCGGAATTGTGTTCCTAAATTATCTTACTGGATTCCTTAATTAATTTTATCTCATATTTAACTTGATCTCCTTTATTATTGTGCATTAATTATCACCTTGTGAACTCCCATTTTCTATTTAGATCTTTGGCGTCCCTTACCGTGACTTAGATAATTGGAGTACAACACTAGACTTTTTCCTCTAATAAATTCCATATGTAAGGCCTAGACAAGCCCACCTTCATGTAGACATATCATGTCCCACCAAAACCCATCTCCTTGTACTCTATTTCTTGATATGACCTTATGGTCAAAATGGCCAAACTATAATCTTTACCATGATACCGATATATTTTCGACCACGGATAGGGATTCAACCTCGACTCAATTCCTTCGACCCGATATGTGTTTGTGTTCTACTAAATTCCTTAAATGCTTAAATTGTACTTATTCTTGATTGCTTGACCCATTGTCCTATGATACTATTAGTTTAACTCTTATAAGTTGGGTAGAATACCTCGCCATCAATAAACCTTTTTCCTTGTGAACCACATTGGTAAGTTCACTTAGACTCTAAATTCAGAGGACCCTACCTTATCTAGTCTACGAAGCCATAAATGAAGAAAACTAGGACAACTGTATAGGCCCACACTTCGGGCAAGACTCGATTTTAAAAGATCTTGGACTATTTAATTTCCTTCATCATTACCTCCATTACTCATATTTTGACAATCTCATGCTGCTAAATTAGCTTTAGTTTTTGCAAGCTTATTCTTTTCGAGCTTGATCATGACATATTTTATTAGGTGCACCCACTAACATATTGTCAAATCAGAACCGGTGCATGATGGTCTGATCAACCTATTGCACTTTGGTTCGCTTATCACATATTATTCTACGTGGATGAAGACATAGTAAACTTGCCTTAGAGTCTCATCCGCGACAGCCTTGGCAATTCTCTTTTGAAATATTTTTGCCGCCTATGAACCCCGTAATTTGTACTCAATATATAACACCGTCTTTGAAACCTTGTTGTTCTTGTCTTTTACTCATTTTGGAAAGACAAGGCACTGTACTTGCTAAGATAGACTCAATGTATCATCTTTGGTTGCCCAATCGGTTAATTATACAGAAATATAGATAGCTACCGACCGACTCATGTGGCTATATCCTCGCCTTTAACTACTCCTCATTTCTCAACCCTAGAATTATTATCGTGTCCTTCCAATTGTTCTTGAGCACTCGAGAATGATTCTAATCATTCATAAATCAAACTCTCAATCGAGGCGATTAGTCTCCAGTTTCTCTCAAGGAACCATATCTCCCAAACGTCAAATTATTCTCTTTGATCTACTCAATCCCTTATTACTCTCCAACTTGGATTATCAAAATTTTGCTACCTTCGCTGGCAACCCTTATTCAATTCCATAACCATGATATATTTTTCTATATATCGACTCCACAATTCTCCATTGCATGGTGGTGTTGAACGCCGTTTTATCGCCTCCACCCAAATTTAATTGTATGTTGGTATTGATAACTCATTTCTACCCCTCCACCCTAACTACCTTATTATTCCTAAATTTCGAAGATGAAATTCTTGTAAGTTGGGTAGGATGTAAAACCTCTATTTTTTTCAATTATTTTTTTATTAATTTATTAGACTTAAAAATGAATTTATACAATTTATGGTTTTATTTTTATTTTTTGATGACCCGGTTTGGCTAATTCAGTCTGAACAGGGCCCGAACCAAATTTAAGCCCATGTGAGCATGTGGGGTGACTAAGGTGGCCATATAGGAATATTTTGTATATGTACAAATATTTTTAAATTATTTTTAGAACTTGTTAAATATTATTGACTTTGGGTACAAAAATCTATATTTTATTAACAAAATAATATCTTACAAAATTTTATATTTTTCTGGACCCGGATAAGGGTGTGTGGTACAGTCCACCCATTGAAGAAATTTTTTATTATTTTATTAATATTAAAGTTATTTTGTGAACATTTAATAAATATGTTATTGAGATGTTATTATTATCTTGAGTTGATTGAATTTATATATATATAGATATGTTTAAATATATTAAATATTTGGATTGTATAACATTTAAATTGTTATTTGAATTTTTATATATATTTATGGTGTATATGTATGGATATATACATATGCATATATAGATATAGATATAGATATATATATTTAAAAGATTGATTGAAAAGAAAAGAAAAAGAAAAAGAAAATAATGATAATAATGACAAACCTTAAAGTGGCCTCCCACTTTTTTGCTTGTTCCCACATGCAGCACACCCTTCCTCCTAATATATGTAAATATGTTATACATATATAAGTTTATGTCAAAAAAAAAAAAAAAAAAAAAAGAAGTATCAAGTGGTCGGCCCTACCACCAAATAGGGGCCGACCACATGCATGCAAGGAGCAGTAGCATTGCATTGTACGCCCCCCCCCCCCCTCTTTTTCAAGCTAGCAGCAGCACCAAGCTTGGTGGCCGACCCCCTTCCATAATATATATGTATACATACATATATATGTATATTTTAGAACCCTAATCTTTGATTATTTCTCCACTCTCCTTCCTTCCTCCTCTCACCTCTGTCCCCGTACTTCTCCTCGGCGTGCGTGCCAGCCTCGTCGGAGCAACAGCAGTCCTGTCCCCCGGTCGTCACAACGACAAACAACATCAACAGTTTTCCACTTTAAGGTATCCCACTTCCCCGATCGATATCACCCTCATTTTAATTCCGTTTTTAGATCCGTAAATTCGTGTAGAAAGACCACATGACCCTCTTCGAGATCCCCCAGGTAGATTTTGACATGGCCATCCAACTTGCTCGAAAAATCGAGACGAAGTTGGAGAAAAACTACTTTTCTGAAATATTAAAAACTGTTTTGAAACACCAACTTGTCGGCCACTTTTCTCGCTGTCCATTAAACTTTCTTAAAAACTAATTGAAGGCAGTCAAAGACAACATAACCGAGATTGTAACGCACCTTCTAGATTTACTTTTCATGTAGTATGTAGAAAGTTACACGTTGTTAAAGTTTCACAAAAAATTGTAAATTCTGTTTTCAAAAAGTGGAAAAACATCCGATACGGCGTGCGCTCCGACAAACCGGGCGACGTGGTCGCGCACTATATGCATCGAAAGGCGCGTATGGATGTTGTTGACATGTGGGAACTGACGGAACCCGATTTCGTTGCATATGCGCGACGAAATCAGTGCGTATCCGTCGAGATACCCCGTATCGACCCTTGCAAATTAAGTCACAACTTTGTGCACACTCATCATATCGCGATGAAACTTGCGCCATTGGACTCGAAATATTTTTTGGTCCTGTGAGCCAAGTTTGGTCCGATTCTGAGGCCGTTGATCGGGACGCTATTTTGGCGGGCCCACAATTCCACTCAACCAGCGATTTTGTGCATAGCCCACCGAAATCCAAAATTGGACATATCGTTGGGTTCGTCTCATCAAAACAAATCTGTAGACATGTAGTTTGACGACTTTAGAGACCGTAGATATTGGCACGCATTTTGGTGCAAAGCGGGTCCAACGGCGGATATCGTTTTGACCCAAAATTACGATTTGCCCCTGTTCCAGAATCTAAATTTTGGACAGGCGTTTCCTAGGGATATCTTTTATTCCAAACTCATTTGTGATGTTTGTTGCAGCATCCGGAGTCATCTGCAGGATTTGGCTTTTCTTGCTTTGTTTAATTGCTGGTTCGAGCTACTGGATTATTCTCTTTGCACATAACCTCAGGCAAGATACCTTGCCATTATACTGTTTATATTCAGTTGCATTTTATTACATATCAATGTTCATTTATTTTTAGTTCTTACCGTTCTTGATTTACTGTCTGCTCAGTGATATTAGATATACTTTATTATTATCCTTTGATTGCATGTGGACTTAGAGTTAAGAGACTACCATTTGTAGTGTATTGCATATACCTTGACACAGTTGTACCACGAGGATGTGTGAGATGAGTAGCATGTACAGGTTCTTGCGGTGGGCTGATCCCCCATGCGCATGCGTTAGGGCTAACTGGTAATAGAGGCATGTTAGGAGACTTAGTAGTTAGTAGAGTTATATGAGTCATGGATGTAACTCTACTAGACATTGGGTGGGAAGAACAGTTCCTTAACGTATGGGCCAAGTATGCACTTCCCTATTGTCGGTTATCTCCGCGGGAGATACGGTCCTGGATCCTGATACTGATTTACTGCTGGCCTCTCACATTCGATGAATATTATGCTTTGAGGTCCCTGGTATCCTGATGGGCCATACCTGAGATTGCTACTACTGAGCCAGAGTGCCCATGCGTTAGAGGTTTGTTCTTAACTGCATAAACCCTGTAGTACGGTTAGATTACCTTATTGTCGTCTTGTCACTTATTTCGGTTTGTGACATATTATATATTCAGTTTATTATGGCATATTATTCCTGTATCTTGTTACGTCCCTCTGAGGACCTGGTTATCTCTCCAGGTGTGTGCTTCTGTGATTTTACAGGTGTTCTAGCCAAGGCCGTGATCTTCTCCATTCTTTCGAAGACGATTGCGCTTGGTTCGTCTCGTTATTTTATCGATCATTTCTTGTACATTTTATTTGAGATAGTTGGTAGTGGACTTTGTTTCCGCCCAACGATTGTATACATGACAAATTCAAAGTTATTTTTATATCATTTATTTATTTAGTGGATGAGATTTAGTTATTATGGTTCCACTGTATTTTACAGCTTATGTATACATACAAGGTTTCCATATATTGGAGTGTACTTCGTATGTATACAGCTGGCATGTCGATGTACCTAGTCCTACGTATTTTGGGACTGGGGCGTTACACCTTGCTTCAAACCTTCGAAGAGTTCTTTTGATGCAGAGCAGGGGACGTCCAGCGACAGGGAAAGAATAGGGTCCGGCCACAGGCTTTGGTGATCCTTCTTTTTATACTAGGGTTTTGGAGTGGTCGAGGTGATAAGGACGAACTCCCCTCTCCTATCCAGAGCTGGATTCGAAATTCTTTGATCAAAGGATTTGAATTCGGCTCTGGCCGTTTAATTTAAATTTGGAGAATTAGCAATGGAACCCCTCTCATTTAGTGATATTAGGAAAAACCCCTTCTCTGTTTAGCTATTTATGAATCACACATACTTGTTTAGGGATTTTTAGTAAAAACCTCCTTTTACTCTATTATTTACAAAAATGATTAATATACTCACAATACTTTATACATTGGCTATTTAATAATTCTATCTAAATAATTATTTAGCAAAAATAATAATAATAAATTGGAAATTTTGGGTCAAGGGCTTACAAGAAGTTCCCTGGCTTCGTTGCCGTCTACCGGGAATTGTTGTGTCATCACAGCACGTGCCAGCAGCTGTCGAAGAAAAAGAACGATAGCTCAGAAGGGAACCTTCCTCACACAAAGGCCTGGCTCACTTATCTTTTTAACCTCGGTCCCTCAGGTCGGGTTTCTCTCCGAAGTCCTCACACTAGGAAGGAAGTGCAGGACCAGGTGTCGTCCGCCAAGAGGGTAAGAACTGCCGGCGACAGATTCGGGAGTCAATCTGACTCTTTTGCTTATTTTTATCAAGACACTCAGCTGTTGTCCGAGATGGCACTCCTGGCAGGATTCCTGATGGTGTGGCGACGGAACTGCATGGTCTCAGGAGGGTCTGGTTCTATTGAGAGGATCAGATGTAACTTTATCCTCCCTGTTGTGAATCTGGTCTTCGGGGTCAGACTAGCTCTTCTCCCGGCCATGGTGTGCAGCATTCACCGTGGCCTTCATATTTTCTCGTCCAAGGTCATCGTCCGTCACACGACGAAGGACTTTGATCGTATTGAGCTGCCCTATCACTATTTGATGGGGTGGCTGCTGATGTATTGTCGGTCTTTGATGAGGCCTGGCCCCGAAGATGGCATAACTGCTGATGATGCTTTCATCTTTCAGTATCGCCGTATGCCTTGGGATTGCGAGACTATGTACGCCTGTCGGATGGCACTAGCAAGAGTGGACAGATACACTTTTTTCATGTCTGTTCCTCAATTTACTACTGAGGAAGTGAGGTCCATACATCTTGATGGTATTGGGCCTCCCCACTTCTTATCTAACAAGATGCTCCTTTGGCTGCACAACATTCATCCTTCCCACCTGGTATACTGTAACCACAACGCTGTCTACTTGGAACCTTACTTGCCCAGTAGGTTCTCCCGCCAGTTTGGGTATAGCCAGCTATCCTTAGACAGTCCCAGCTCTTGCCTGGGTTTTGAAGGAAGCGTCCTTGACGGTATCAGAGCCTGGCACTATTATAATACATTCACACCCGTACCAGCTTTTCAGTTCCTAATGCTGGAGAGTCAGCGGAGATCTTGTATTTGGCGGCTCTATACCATGTCATGGTGAACAAGCCTCCTATTGATTTTGACCCGAGTACCAGCTTCATTGTTGGTACCGGCTTTAAGGAGAAGTCCAAGGGGTCCAAGACGAGGAAGAAGGGGGAGAACACGGTTGCTGTGTCGGACTCGGGGTCTACTAATACGGACGAAGAGGACGACGAGCATGATCCCGATAACTCTCTTCCTCCCGCAAAAGATTTGGTGGCGGATCAGCCGCCTGTTGTGCCCGGTCCTTCGCGCAAGCGAAGCAGGCGCGAGGCCACTAATAGCGGCAGAACTTATTCTGTGAAACGGGCTACGGTTAAGCCTCGCGGGTTGCTCATTAGGGAGAGACGTGAGGATGTTGACGCTGTTTCGGAGGTGAATTGAATTACAACCATCTTCTTCTTTAGCTCTTCTTTTTCCCGAACTATGACCTAATCATTTTTTTTTCTCTATAGGCGTCAGGAGAAGGAGACTTTCCAGAGTCGCTGCTACCTCTGCGGTCGATCCGGCTCTAACAACTCTAATTAGAGATATGAGTGCCGAGATTTTTGCCGTCGGGATTCTTCCAGTGACGGCTGAGGTTCCTCTAGTTGTTGATGTCCCAATCCAGGGCGATGTGGGCTCTGCTGAACCCGTCTCCGAGACTGCTGAATTTCAGTCGGGTGACGCTGATCCAGTTGTATCTCCTTTCGGGGCGGCTGGGGCAGAGGAACCAGTTGTATTCGACTCGGATGTCGCTGGTGAAGAGGCTACGACGGCTGTGAGCAAACCTCAGCCTCAGCTACTCTCCCCTGGTAAGATAAGCCAAGTCTTGACTAGTAAGGAGGTTTATTTGCTCTATCATCATATCCTTCGGATTAAGCTGATTGATAGTTGCTCTGGACATACAGGTCCTGCTCTTTTACTGCCAATGATAGACATTATCGGGAGAGAGTTCGCCAGAAGGGATCTGGTGGAAGAGAGTGTGCCTCCTCCCCCTCCAACTTATATTGAGGGACCTCCCACTGAATCAAGTTCGGGAGGGCAGACGGAGAAACGGCCGGGGCGAAGAGAAATGATCCCTGTACCCTTCTCCGTTCATGTGGCTCCGGAGGTCGACCTTTCCGTCCTGTCGAGTCTCCGGATCCTTCGGGCTGTGGAGGAGAAATTAGCCGCTATTCAAGCGTCTTTTCGCTCGAAACTTGTTTCCCTTGTGGCAGGGGCATCAAGTTTCGGTTCATCTTCTTCGACCCTGCCAGCTACCCTTCCTTTAACGCCGTCTTCTTCAGAAGTTCTGGATGAATCATCAAAGGATGTAGTTGACAGCTTTTACCGTCACCTGAGGCGAGGGGTTGAGGATGCTGTGGAGAGGGGGACCTCTTTTGCCTTGGCCCGTCAATGTGCCCGGAGCCAAATTGAACTCCTTAGAACCCTTCCCGGTGGGGCAGGGATAGTCGAGCTTCTGGAGCCCAAATTGCTAGAGGCGGGTCAGCTTGTGGCCCAGTTTCAAGTACTGTGGCAAGTCGACCTGTCTTCGGCGGTAGATCAGGAGCGTGCCTTCCTCATAACTGTTATGGAGAAGTAAGGGCTGCACGAGATGCATCCAAGCCGATTATAAGGAAGGACCTCCATGATCTGTCTCTACAGTTTGATTAGCTGTGCTGCAGGGGAGAGGATTGTATTGCTCGGGAAGCGGCAGCCTCTCGCGGGATATTCGTCACGAAGGAGCAGATCCTCGAGCTCCAGAGGAAATTGGCTTTCTTGGAATCTGAGCTCGAGGCCTCCCGCACGGATAAGGAGGTAATTGTTCATGAGGCCGACAAAGTCAGCCGAACTTCTGCTGGCTTGGAGCGTGCTCTGAAGAAGCTTGAAGATGGCTGGCAGGCTCACGCGCATCTGGAAGATACGGAGCGATTGACTCAGGAGATCGAGCGCCGAGCCAAGCGGCAGTTTTAGCGGTCGACGGCCGTACTGAGGGACCGTCTCAGAGAATTATACGTCGTCGAACCATAGTCGGCTTTTTCTTTTCTTTTTTCTTTATGTTTTTTCATATTTTTTGGCAGGGACGTGGTCCCAAAGAATGTAGTACTTTTGATTTGATTTGAATAAATGACTTTGCTTACATCATCCTTTATCTGTCGTACTTGTACTGTATTTATGTGTTTGCCCCACTGGAAGCTTTTTTGTGGACCTATTACCCTTGGTCTACCTTGGTTTTAGGTACGGATAATAAGTTTGATAGGGATACCTAGAACAACTCCACGGTAAGGTGGATATGGAAGTTCTTGGTATCGGGCGAAAGAATGCCATGGAACAGCTGGGTTCCAAAGGCACGAGATTATGAGAAAAGAGGCGCGTGTACTAGAAAACTTAGTACAGCATTTGTGGTCAACTGCGGACATTTGTGGTCAACTGTGGACATTTGTGGTCAACTATGGACATTTGTGGGCCTATTATCCTTGGCGTACCCTGGTTTTGGGTACGGATAATAAGTCGAAAGAAAACCAACATACTTACTCAGAGGTAATGAGGATGTGGTAAATATGAGGGTTTCTTCAATGGAGTCTTCCTACTCAGAGGTAATGAGGACTTGGCAGGAGTGGACACCATGAAGGGTACATAGAACAACTCAGAGGTAATATGGACGTAGAAGTTCTACGTGAGGGGTTTTGTTTTTTTTGGAAGTGAAACAACTCAGAGGTGACATCAACGTGGTTTTTCGGGAAATATGTAGATCTGTTACCCTTTTTATGCACTGAAAGTGTGAGTGATAGACCATGAGGAAAATGCCCTTTAAGGAAGGAAGTTCAGAGGTATGATCATACATGACTTACTACCCAGAAGCGGCGATATGGATTCATTTAGGATAACCAGAGTGTAAGTTCAGCGGTACCTGGGGGCACATAACTTAACAGTCCGGTTGATTTGGAGGATGTCGTTTAGACATAATACTTCTTCAGGAACTTGCCGTTGACGGGCAACATGAGCAAGTCCCTGTTTTATTTTGCGAGGTAGTAAGCACCATTGGAGAATACAGCCTCGATGACAAATGGGCCTTCCCACTTTGGCTGGAATTTGCCGACGGTTTTGTGAGTCATAACCATCGGCCTCCGAACTGCCAGAACGAGATTGCCCACTTGGAATGTTCTGAGTTTAACCTTCTTGTTGAAGGCTCCGGAGATACGTGCTTGATACAGCTCGATTCGTTGTTGAGCTAACAGGCGCTTCTCATCTAAGGCCTCCAACTCTTGTAGCCGGCGATGGTAATTATCATCCGTCGTCAATCGATAGGTGAGGGCGACGCGGAGTGAGGGGATTTGAGTCTCCAGTAGGAGAACTGTACTGCCTCACTCCCATACACCAGAGAGAATGGTGTGTTCCCGGTGGCCGTCCAGACTGTATTACGGTACGACCATAAGCATTCGCCAGACTTTTAGTTCTAGTCGCATTTATTGGAAGACACGAACTTCTTGAGCAGCTTGATTATAGTTTTGTGAATGCTTCTGCCAACCCATTCGCCGTCGGATTGTATGGTGTTAAAGCAACATTCTGTATTCGGTTTGTCGCAGAACCGATAGAAGGCGTGGCATGCGAACTGCGGACCATTGTCGTAGATGATCCTTCGAGGCAGTCCGAAGCGATAGATGACGTAATGTTTAAGGAAGCTGATCATGTTTGATGTCTTCACTTCTGTAAGCGGGATAGCTTCTGCCCACTTGGAGAAGTAATTCATAGTTGCTAGTATGAAGCGGTGCCCTCTGGATGAATGTAGGGTGATTGGACCAATGATATCCATTTTTCATGCCTCAAATGGCCAGGATGCCACCTTTGGGTGTAGGAAATCAGATGGTTGATGTATGAAATCTGCGTGGACCTGATAGGTTTTACACTTTCTTGCGTAGTCTATTGCATCTGCTACCATCGTAGGCCAGTAGTATCCCATCCGGCGAAGGCGGTCTTGCAGCTTCGGGCCAAGTTGATGGGGCCCACAAATGCCATCGTGAGCTTCGCGTACCGCTTCTTTGGCTTCTGTATTTGACAGACAGTGAAGCAGTAGTCTATCGTAGGATCGCCGATATAGCATTTTTGTCTCAGTATCGTAGAAGAATCTGAGAGAACATCTTCTGATAGAGGTAGCTTCTTTTGGGTTCTCCGACAAGATATCATAAACTGCGAAGTCGATAAATAGGAGCCTTCAATTCTGTGTCTCGTCGACCGTCATGGCAGAATAGCTCTCAGCAAATTAGACGTTGTTCTTGGGACAGACCAACTCATGGCCTATTACGTCCACCAAATGATGGGTATATTTTGGGACCGCCAGGGAAACGGCCAGTCCTGCTATGGCATCGGCTTCAATGTTCCGGAGTCTCGAAACATGTTCTATGTAGAACCCTTTCAGAGATGTAATGATGGCGATCGCTACCTGATGATAGGGGATCATGTCTTCATGACGAACTTTATATGAACCTCGGATCTGATTGACGATTAGCTATAAATTGCCATATGCCTCTAGGTACTCTACCCCCAGTTCTTTTGTAAGTCGGAGGCTGATAACCAAGGCATTGTACTCGGCCACGTTGTTCAAGCAGGGATCTATGAGGGAATACGCCCGGTTGATCACCAAGCCAGAGGGAGAAATCAGTACCACCGTTGAAGAACATTCGCCAGACGGAATCATCGAAAGCCATGTTTGAATTGGCGACCTCGTCTGGAATCTCTTCATATATTCTGGTTGACTTCGAACTTGGATGGGCTGCTAAAAAGTCTGCCAGAGCTTGACCTTTAACAGCCTTTTGCGGGACGAAGATCATGTGGTAGGGAGACAGTAGTATCGTCCAGGTAGTAAGACGAGAGCTGTGCACCCGGCTTGGTCATGAGGACCCTGAGGGGGTTAACTCTTGATATGACATGGATGGTTTGTCCTGTAACATAGTATCGTGTCTTCTGGATAGCGAACACCAGAGCAAGACATTCCTTCTCTACGGCGGTATATCTATGCTCAAGCCCAATCATCATTCGACTGAGGTAATAGATAGCTTGTTCATGCCCCGCGTCATTATTTTGTGCTAGTAGAGCACCGAAGGAATGCTCTATCGCTCGAACATAAAGCAAGAACGGCTTTCCAGCAACCGGGGCCACCAGAACAGGAGGATTTGACAAATATTCTTTGATGTTGTCGAACGTGCGTTGGCACTCTTCATCCCATACGAATGAGACGCCCTTCTTCATGAGGTGGGTGAATGGTTGACATCGCCCGAAGAGGTTAGAGATGAACCTCCTGATGTAAGCTAGCCTCCCTTGAAGGCCTCGGAGTTCACGAAGATTCTCGGGGGACCCATCTCCATGATTGCCTTCGTCTTCTCCGAATCTATATGAATTCTCTGGGCACTAATGATAAAATCCAGGAATTTTCCACTAGATACGCCCAAGAAGGATTTGGTAGGATTCATCTTCAAGCTGTACGCCCGTATCAGGTTGAATACCGTCCTCAGATCCTGTAGATGGTTTCCCTTAGAACGGCTTTTAACAGCGATGTCATCAACATAACACTCTACGATCTTATGCAGGTGGTCTCTGAAGATGACACTCATGGCTCTTTGATATGTGGTGATAGAATTCTTTAAACCGAAGGACATGACTGTGTGATAGTACACGCCAATCGGCGTTAGGAATGATGTATGCTTTTTGTCATCAGAAAACATCTTGATTTGGTTTTATCCTGAGAATCCATCCATGAATGACATACGCTCAAAGCCATATGTGTTGTCGATCATGATGTCCGTGATGGAAAGAGGGAACTCATCTTTAGGACATGCATCGTTTAGATTTCGGAAGTCGATGCAAATTCGAATCTTCTCATTCTTCTTGAGGACCGGTACTATGTTGGCGACCTAGTCTAGATGTTGATCCTCCCAGATAAAGCCGCTGGCTATCAGTTTATTGACCTCAGCTTTGATAGAATTCATGATGTCCGGGCAAAAATGTCTTTGTTGTTGCTTGACCGGCTTTGCGTCTGGATGAATGTTGAGTTTATGAAGTGCCACCTTGGGGTTTAGCCCTAGAATATCTTTATAGCTCCAGGCGAACACGTCTATGTACTCTCTGACGAGTTGTAAAAGTGCCTCCTGCTCTTCGTCTGTCAGGCTTTTGCTGAGGAAGATTGGCTTTAGAGAGGACTCATCACCGAGGTCAACTTGCATAACCACATCTTCAGTAGGAGGTTCACGGAGTTCGAAGCATTTCTTCTACTGTGCATCTAGTTGTTGGACCCAAGGTTCTAACTCGAGAAGTTCGGGTACATCTTTGTCTTCTTTATAGGCATCAGCAAATGCCATATTGACAGACAGAGCTTGCCTGAATACATCTTCGATGCTGACATTCGAATCAGAAGTTGGTGATCCGGCCGAATATGAATGCCAGTCTCATTCCTTATCTGAGCTTTCAAGGGTTGTTGCAGGTGTAACGTAGCCTAGGCCACATCTGGTCTTGTTGTAGTAATCCTATAGTTTTCCAGCCGGGACTGGCAACTGTAAGGGTAACCGCCGACCAGTGCCGTAGTTTAAGCCTGGCGTAGTCTCCAGATCATATCCCTATTTTTGTATGAGGTACTTGGATCGGGAGCTATACAGATACAGGGGCAGTCTCCCGGTGTCGGGTTCGAGATCAACTTTTTCTATCCTGAAGGGCTGTGGGTTATTCTTCCGGCCGAAGATGGCTGGATGATCCTCTCCCTCGACTATGAAGTAAGCATCTTCCACGAGAGTAAGTTGGTTTGTGGTGTAGACATTTGTTACCTGTATGTGTAGGTGGGTGCCTATACCATGTTCCATAGCATATATTGTACAAAGCTTATTAAGCTCGAGGTAGTTCAAAGATAGCCCTTCATTGATGAAGTAAGGTATCTTTTCTGGTGGAATTACATCATCTGCGGACGGAACATCAGTGTGAGCAGCCACATACTTGGCCAGCTCTAACTCTTCTTCGGCCACCCCCTGTGTCAATAAAGACTGGGACGACGACCTGGGTAGCTTAATCATCAGGGGCTCCACTAGTGGGGCTGAACGTAGAGTCGTTGGTGCACTAGCGACCCCCAGCTTAGTGCTTGGTGCGAGACGGGTAGTTGTTGGCTCGCTAGCAGTCCCTAGCTTAGCGCTCGGCTGTCAACTTGTCCTGGGAAGACGAATCGTCATTGGCTTAATAGGGGGATTGAGCTCCCCTGTTTGTTGTTGGCCACCTCTAGGCAGCCTGATTGTCAGCGGCTCCGTAGTTGATCTCGGCCCTTGGCCAGACCTTGGCAGTCAGATTGTCATCTGCTCTTTTTGTGCAGTGAGCACCGGGAGACCAGTTGCTTCTCTACGCTTGGCTGTCAGAGGTACAGTCCTTCCTGGTTTGCGGGGTTGGAGATGGATTCTCAAGGGTTCCTCAGGTCCCGCAATTGCCTCTGTCTGCTCTTGAGCATCCTTCTTGATCAGATGCCTCTTTGAGTTCTCGTACAAGCAGGAATCCAAATAGTAGGATTCGAACCCTTTGAAGGGATCGATGTCAGTGAATTCTGTTTTGACGAAGCCATGCTTGTCGACGTACTTGAAGTACTGGTGCAATGTAGAAGGCACGATCATATAATCGTGTATCCACGGATGCCCCAAAAGAATATTGTATGAGGTGTCTGCGTCGATGACATAGCAGGTTACTTCTGACTGAAGGTCGCCTATTTGGCACTTCAGACGAATCTTCTCGATAGGATAGCTTCTTCCAGAATTGAAACTGCTGATGGCGGTGCTGGTAGGAGTCAGGCGATGTATAGGGATGCGGAGATGATGAAGCAAGCTCTTCGGGATAATGCTGATCGAAGAACCGAGATCAATGTGCATCCGATCCACCTTGACGTCGTCGACATATCTAGTATAATACAGAGGGCGATCGTGCAGGTTGGTTTTGATAAGCATGTCCTGCGAAGTGAACACAATGTTGGGTATAGCCCCTGCGCAAGCGCTGTCCTGGAGATCCGCAGGCGAGCTCTCCCCAGTGAGATTGTCCTGAGCTAGATATGCGTCAACATTCTGGAGTGCCTCGCTCAGTACGACGCGAACATCTTTGGAGAGTCTCAGGAGCTCGTATAATGATAATTTGGCCGATGTATTGGCCAATTGTGCCAAAATGTCAAAGTTGTAGGGCTTCTCCAGCCCATGTGGTGCATCTTTACAGAGCGGCTTGTCAAAATGGGTCTCCTTTGGCTTGGGCTTATCGGCCGCTGAGGTGAGAAGGTCCTGGAGCGTCAGTAGCGGCCGACTGGTGTTCTTCAGCCGAGTTACCCAGTGTAGGTTGGGATTGTGCACCAGACCGGGTGACGACAGCCGTAGCTTCTTCGACATTTGTCAAGATTGTGTGGCAGGACTTGACTTTCCTATCCTTCTTCTTGTCGGTGGAGGGTGGTGCGGACTGAGTCACTTCAGGTACCAGGTCCAGATGGACCCATGACCTTCCCTCGTGATGTGGTAAGAGACACTAGACCAGCAGCCTGGTCTCGGGGAGGTAGAAGATTAGTGACCTATATCTTTGCCCGGGGGACGAGTACTACTCCATCTTGAGTCTTTGTCGGAGGGAAGCTGCCGAATTGGACTGACACCATGTTGGCAGTGACCATCACCTCCTGGAAATCAATGGCCAGGGCCTTGGAATTGATGAGGTATTAGATGTACCGCTTCAGTTGGAAGCAGTCTTGAGTGGCATGGTGGACATAGCGATGGTATTGGAAGTACTTGGGGCTCTCCATCTCTGCAGGTCGAGGTTCACGCCTTGGAGGAGGGAGCTGAATTCGATCTTCTTGTATGAGCATGTCAAGAATGGGCTTGACATGGCTGTCTTCAAAGGAGTAAGTCATCTGCGACCGCTGCTTCTCTGTCGGCTTCGGTTCAGTCTTTTGGGCTATGTCGGCCACCATAGCCTGTTTGCCCTTGTTGTCTCGGCTGTTGGAGGAATTACCACTATTGTCTTTGTTGGCGTTGGGGCGTTTGCCCTTGTCATCTCCCTCCGAGATGTGCAATCCCAGTTGGCGAGCTTTCTTCAACTTGTCCTCTGCGCTAGTGGCATTGATGATGAAAGTCTTCCAATCCTTAAACTGACTTTCGCCCATCCAGAGGCTGATCGTGGGAAGCAGCCTCTTTTTGCAAATTTTAATTAAGGAGGAGTCTGGGTTACCGGAGGGCAACTTCATCGCGGTTTGGCAAAACCGCTCGATGTAGTTTCTTGTCAGCTCCTTTTCACCTTGAACAACGTCCATGAGGGTGGACATTGTCACATCTTGCCCTACCTCGTAGAACCTTTCAAGGAACATATTTTGAAGCCGGCGGAGGAATGGATGCAGTTGTCCGGCAGATTACGGTACCAATCAAATGCTACCCCCTCCAATGCCCCGACGAATAATCACGTGAGGATCGTATCGTCGTGCGGCAAGTGGTCTGTTGTAACCTCAAGGTAGGTTATGTACCGGCTTGCAGAGGTCTTCCCTTCATAGGGGTTGATGTTGAACGGCTTGTACCGCAGAGGGAAGGGGACATCCCTCTATGCAGCGGGATACGATTGTCGTATCTTCAAGTCCTGAGAGTATTCTCGGGCATGAAACATTGCCTGAAGCTCCTGGACCTCTTTTTTTGCCTCCCTGACCTCATCTGCAGCAGTGGGAGCCAACATTCTAGGTGGATTATCGCCCGGTGTTGGTGCAGTTGTGTTCGAGTCGGCATTGACGGCGGGACCCAAGCTTGTCTGACTAGGCGTCCTTCCTAGAAGAGTTGGTAGGGCCGCCTTGATTTCTTCTACTGACTTCACTAAGGTGTGAAGTATGGCCTCAAGATTGTCGAGGTGCTGCCGGTCACTGGGACCGTCCTGGTCATTCTCAGTCATAAATATTGTTCTCACACGGGGAACAGTGGAAGGAACTGTGGAGGATGTGCTCTCCGAATCATACCCTCGAATGGAGAAGTCATCAGGATATGTAGGGATGTTCTCCTCCGGTTCGGACTCGGAGGAAGTGTTACCCCCTGCATCGGAGGTTGCTTCATCTTTGGACCCATGGACATCTGGGTCCGTTGTATCTGTTGGAGGAACTGTCTCCTCTGGTTCATCTTCTTGGAACACCGATTGTCGTGGATGTTCCGGGGAGTGCTACCCCCTGAGGTGCAGCTGCCGAGTCCTCCCGTATTGAAGATTTCATCTTTGAGCGGATGCCCTGGTAAACTCCTCCTGAGGTGGTTGTGGACAGCCGCTTGGATGCGAGTTTCCTGGCCACGCTGGTTGAGATCGTCGGGTTGGAAACATTTATCTTTTTCCCCGCCTTGTCGGTAGGGATCTTCTGAGCAGAATTACAAAAGGCGAAATTAAGCGCCTCATCTCCTGAGCTTTGTTGCAGGACCGGCCCTGGCTGCTGCAATCGTTGGAAGACGGACTGCCGGTCCTCTTGTACTACCGCCATGTTGCAGCAGCAGTTGATAATGACTTGAGTGCAGTGATGTCCATAAAAGGACTCTCTGCACACCAAGCTTTCTTCTCTTTCCTTGCGCTTGTGAAGAACCACATCACGTAAGTCACTCATTTTGTGGGCCCGGGAGTCCCGAGCACACGAGTGTGTTGGCACCATATTTGCTTCCTGATTGGGGGACTCTTGGGAACCACTCTGTTCGTTTTTCACTGGGGGCTGGACACGGTCGGTTCCGTACAACTTTCCATCAGAGGCCCGCCTAACAGTAAGCAGAGCTCTCTAATGGTCAGAGGTTGGGACAGCTGACTGAGCTCGACGAGCCCGCGCTGTCCTAGACTTCTTCCCTCTAGCACCGAAGGGCACATAGTAGGAAGAGTCCAAATTATACCGCACAGAGTCTGGCACATCCTCCTGAGAGCCTCTAAGGTCAGGACCGCATGAGAGATGGTCAAAGACTGACCCTGAGCTGCATGGAGCAGATGATCTGCGGCTGGGATTGGTGGCTGCATAGGCTGTCTGCATACGGCTGGCATTTATGGCCGCATAAGCAGTCTATATGCGGCTGGAAGTCGTGGCCGCATGAGCCTTCTTATACGGCTGGCCGTTGTGGCCACATGAGCCTTCTCCATGCGGCTAGCTATTGTGGCTGTATGAGCCTCCTCCATGCGGCTGGCTGTTGTGGCCGCATAAGCCTGCTCCATGTGACTGCCTTTTGTGGCCACATGAGCCTCTCCATGCGGCTGGCTTTTGTGGCCGCATGAGTCTTCATGCGGCTGGCGCCCTTATACGGCTTCTTCCTGGACCGCATAAAGTCCCGCTTTGCCCCTGCAAGTCCAGCATCGTAGTGTTTTCCTCTACCAGACTTGGGGACAGCAGAGTCCTCTACGGTCTGAAGTGGGGTCGCATGCGAGTCTTCTCCGCCATCTTGGCAGCAGAGAACACTTCTTCCAGAGCTTGGGGAGGAGCAAATGATTTGGGCCTCCACTTCTTGCGAGCCTTCTTCGTGCGGGCTCGCTTCTGGACCGGGCCAGCGCTCCCGTCGGAGAGCATTTCTTCAAACGCCTGCTGGTCGAAGTGGACAACCAGCATATGTTGCGTGGAGCCAAGTTTGGCTGCGTTCGATTGCGTCACCAACTTCTCAGTAGTGGAGAAGTTAGTCCCCAACAGAGTCGCCATCGTGTTTGCCATTGATTATCTAAGAACAGAACAATTTTATGGGAGGACTGAACTTTGATTCACAATACAAACTCGCTCGTACAAAGAGAGCCTAGGAACAAAACCTAGGAAAAGCAATCTAAGTACAATTGTTTAGTTTTTGATTCTGGGGGATGACGGTAGAGGCTCGAAAAAGTGATATCAACTCTGTTTACTCCTTGGACGATCGAACGTGACATTGGCTCTGACGAAGAAGTGCTCTCTCTCTCTCTGCGTATTGCTCTGTGGAATGCTCTCTTTGCTCTATGTGTGCTTTTTTCTCTGTGTGTGTGTAAAGAATAATCCCATGCTATTTATAGGAGTTTGTGCTGAGTAGGGTGTGCAGTAACTGTGCCTTGAAAAGTGGACGGTTGGGGATTGGTTAAGATTAACCTTGATCTGTTTGTTGGAAATCAATCTGGACTGTTGCGTTGGTTGCAATAAATCTGCATTGTTATGATTTGTTGGTTGCAATAAATCCGAGTGGATAAGTCTTGGTCAATCTTTTGCCACGTGTCCCAACTGTCATTATGCTGTGAGCCGCATGAACGGGGCATCCTGGCAGAGCTGCATGAAGGTGGCCTCACAACCGAGCCGCATGAGGGTGGCCTCACAATCGAGCCGCATGAGGGTGGCCTCACAACCGAGCCGCATGAGGGTGGCCTCACAACTGAGCCGCATGAGGATGGTCCCCACAACCGACCGCATGAGGGTGGTCCCCACAATCGAGCCGCATGAGGGTGGCCTCACAACTGAGCCGCATGAGGGTGGCCCCTACAACCGAGCCGCATAATGGTGGCCCCCATCTGAACCGCATAAGGGTGGCCCCCACAACTGAGCCGCATGAGGGTGGCCTCGTGTTAGAGCCGTATAGAAGTCCTTGAAGCGATCCGCATAAAGAGCTTTAGAATTGGTGGATCGTGCTAGCTATAAAAGATTTTTCTCGTCTCTCTAGGAGCACGTCATTATGTCAGGGTCATCATTTTACCTTTATGTCAGAGCTGTCAATCCTTTGTGTCAGAGCAGCCGCATTGCGTTAGAGCATTTAATGAGCCAGCTGCACAGAGTAGTTATGGCAACCTGTAGAGGCCTATTTTTAAACCGCATAGGGCCACGTGGCTTTTCCCTAGCCGCATGGAGCTATCGGGGACTTTCGAGCCGCATAAAGCTCTAAGGGACTTTTGAGCCGCATGAAGCTCTAAAGGATTTTTGAGCCGCATGAAGCTCTATGGGACTTTTGAGCTGCAGGAAGCTCTAAAGGATTTTTTGAGCCGTATGAAGCTCTAAGAGATTCTTGAACCGCATGAGACTTCCCCTGTTTTGAGCCGTATGGACTTTTCTGTTCTTTTCCATGCTTCTACAGTCGCCGATTAGTGACACATTAGCAACATTTCTGCGACGATGTAGTGGCATCAGATTGTTTGCCACATCAACAATTTAGCGACATTTTTGGCGACATTTATATTCATCGCTAACAGTTAGCGACAAATATAAACGTCGCTAAAAACGTCGCTAAATTGAAAAAAAATTAAAAAAAGAATCCAGAATGCAAATGTACAATCCAAAATACAGAATTCAATCCAATCCAAAATATAGAATCTAATCCCTGGGTTCGTCGACCCCTTCGGTGGAACACTCAACACCGGCACGCACAATGCAATCCAGAATAGACTAAAATAATTGGTCGTCTCCTCAAGCCTCTCGGAACATCACAATATGCTTCACACATCACACATCATACAAACCAATATACATCACAATATGCATCACACAAACCAATATACATCACACACCAAAAAAATAAATACCCACAATATCCAAAGGAGATATATCCATCAAAACAAATATCCATCATAATATCCAGAGGAGATATATCCATCAAAAAAATATCCATTAAATATCGGTTGTCAGAAATAATTCTTCTAGAAACAAATCCAGTCAATATATGTATCTACTGTCGTTTATGCTGGGGCAGATAGAACTCCCTCAACCAGCGCTTATAAGTAGGATCCACGGCAGCCAGATCAATATCCAGAGGAGATGGATGACTGGAACTCCCAGTGGAACTGCCCTCTAGTGCCATCCTCTTTCATATCTCTCTCGGCTTTAGGAATCACTTCTGGAGCAGCTCTCTCGGTGGAACTACTCACTGGAGCAACCATCTGTCCCTCCCTCAAGCGAGATCCTCGAGTCTTAGGTGCCATCTGTGAGAACGGATGCCATCTCATTTGAGTACATTTTCGAAAGCAGATAAATACAGAATATTCAATTTTTTGCCAAGTGTGAGAACGGATGGCTCAGAACACAACCCAAAATTCATTCTAGCATACATTAGTGTGAATTATCTATGTTCTGTACATATGGTGTAGTATATGTTCTTATTGAATCTAGTATCTGAAGGATATAACAGAATCAAGATGAAC